>JAJEKB010016243.1:0-10581 GCA_022393335.1 Macrotrachela quadricornifera | reverse complement strand
TTTGAAAATGATGATGGGTCGGGAAAAGTTTATCGTGATTTGGGTGGAATGGTTTCAACGCGAACAATTAATTTGTAGATAAAAATAATGAAAGCCACTAGCTTTATTAATCGCTTATACTCGCCGAATCGTTCACTCATAGTTCGTACAAAAAGCTAATATTACGAAAACGAAATAGCGCCTAAATTAAAAGGAACCTATATCAAAAAGAAAATTAGCAGCAGAAATGAATATTTCAAGAAGAAATGAACAATGAATATTACGTGAAGATCTTAGTCGTTGTTCGTACAAGAAAATTAAGCAGTTAAAAGTAACTGATCTTGAAAAAAAAAGAGGATTAAGTTTGCCAATTGGATGTTTAAAAATTACACCAATGATGATATCGATCGGTGGCTTTTCACTGATGAAACATTTTTTGATTTAAAGGGATGCATAATGTATAGAATCGTCGAGTGTGGACTTTCAATTAGAATGAGGCTGAAAAGAAAGGAGGTGTTCACGAGAAGACAAAATTTCCAGTAAAGCTGATGATATGACTAGATATCTGTAGTGAAGATTTTACAGTGCCGATGATCTTAGAGAATGCTACTTTAGATGCCGAAAGATACATGAAAGACATCCTTCTTGTGTCTCTTAAATGTGGCAATAAAATATTAGGACGGACTGAACGTATCAGCAAGACGGGGTCAGACCTCATACACATCGTGCGAAGCAACGATGGTATGCTGATAATTTTCAGGTTGTTTGTAAAACACGCGATGATCCATGATGATCTCCAAATCAAAAGCTGATGTCATAGATGGATAGATAGAGCTCTCCGAGTTGGTTCAATGAGGAACCACGAGGACCTAAATGGTTGTAAAATAAAGAAGATTTTCAAAAAGCATTGATTTTTTAACCTATAAGGACTCATGAAATTTCATAATGACCCATATCTTTTGCCAGTAGATAGGCCCAGTCAAGTTACGTATATTCCCAAAATTTCAGATTTTTATAATGTACTATAAGAAAATAATGGCTTTTCATAAATAAGGCATAAAATAAGAAAATAGGTCCTATGCTATTTTTCTTATAGTACATTATAAAAATCTGAAATTTTGAGAATATATGTAACTTGACTGTGCCTAACTACTAGCAAAAGACATAGGTCATTATGGATTATCGTGGGTCTTCATAGATTAAAAAATCAATGTTTATTGAAAATATTCCTTATTTTACAACCATTTAGGCCATCATGGGTCCTCATGGAATCAACTCAGAGAGCTCTATCTATGTATCTATGACATCAGCTGTTAATTGGGAGATCATCGTGGATCATCGCGTGTTTTACAAACATACTAGTTTTTATGCATTCATTCCAAAGGATCGTTGAGCACCGAATTCAACTGATTTGTATCCATTAGATTACAGTTCATGTAATCGCAATAGTTTTGCAGTACCTTATAATGCAAATTGTAAAAGTCAATTTTCTTTTTCTTCTTTACACTATTCTAACAGTTTTCCAGCTCTATATCAAACAAGTCGAATAATTAGCTTTCTTTTTCTTTCATTTTTTTTATTAAGTTATCTTGGCAGATTTTCAGGGTCTCATGTGACAAATGACATAAGAGTGTTTTCTTTACTTTTCTTGTTTTTTTTTAATTGAATTATCCTGGTAGTTACTCAGCATCCTTTGAGTGACCTAGGAGAAGATCGATTATGTTAGGAGAGTTTTTGGTTATATTCATTTACCTCTCTGCTGCGGATAAATAATTGAGTGCCATCAAATTTTCTATTCGTTTTCGGCAGATTTTGCACAATCAAAAAGAGTCACGTGACTCTCTCGTATTGGTTGTCAACTTGTTAAGCAAAGTTGTGTTTTTACCGCCTTTAAAACAGTTTCAGGATAGTGATTGCTATGAACCTTTATTTTCCGGGTCAAATGCAGGCTATATACATGCTGTATTTTATCGTAAACCAGACCAATGCTTTGCGATCGTATTTGTGCCGTATCGTATACAGTATATTTACAGTTAAAATACGATCGTCACGTGCAGCCGTATCTTCGTTGTATATACGCCGTATTCGACTGTGGTGAAATACGGTGATTGTATTTTAGCTGTGATTACGTCGTATACGATACGGCACAAATACAATCGCAACACATCGATCTAGTTTACCGTAAAGTAAGGCATATATACAGCCTATATTTAACCCGGATTGTGCTCCTTTATAAACCTTTTTAAAGGTTGGTGACTGCTGTGATCATTCGTCTATAGCATTTCATAAACTTTTCATAGGGTTGAGGGATCTCACGAATCCCTTCATCTACCTTTTCATAAAACCTGGGTATGGTAGATAGTGCACATAAATCTTTCCATATGACATTTCAAAAATCGATTTTAAGGTTATATGATAGCGTTTATGTAGCTCATGAACCTTTGGAAAGATTTATGAAAGTATAACGTATAATAATTACTATTGACGTTTATGCATTTTATAAACCCTTTCATATAGGCGTGGTCAGTCAGTGGCATGCCGTAATCTGCTTTTGTTTCTATTATCATTTAAAACCGTAACTATATTCGGGCTAAATTATCACTTTCATTGCTAAACTACTAAATTTCAAATATCAGCTGCTGACGGTTGTCTTTTATGAAATTGTTGAATTTCCGAAATCGCATCTCATCGTCTTTAGGAGATTGAATAATTACATAAGAGACACCTATCAGCAGCTAATATTTGAAATTTTGTAGTTTAGTGATGAAAATGATAATTTGGCCCGATTATGGTTAGGGTTTTAACTGATAATAAAAAAAAGCAGACTTCAGCATCCCGCTGACTGGCCACGCCTACATAACCTTTAAAAAAAGTACATGGAAGGGTTTGGGAAGATGTCATAAACTGTAAAAAAAAGTTTTCTTTATACATTGCACTTAAACGCTTTATAGGTTTATTATTCTACAGTGTTTTTTTTCAATGCCGTTAAATCCTATATATAGTATAATGCAAAACGATTTCTCAACAACACAATAGAAAAACGGCAATATTTCACTAACTATTAGTTAATATAATCGAAAAATGCTGTACTTTTGTAATTAATAAATGAATAGCCTTCTAATACATTCGATGAACTTTTGTTCAAACCGTAGCTTCTCAAAAGAGATACTTTTTAATTAAATATTATAGCTATTTAAAACTCGATATAGCTACTTAAAATAAGGCGCGTCTACAATATTCGTGTAACTTTTTATTTAAGTAGCTATTGAAAACTATAAGTTCAGCTATTTAAACGACATGTACAACTATTAAATTATTTAAATAGCTGAATTCTTTAATAAAATTTTAGAATAAAAAATAAAATACTGTTTCTAAAATAGTCAGCATTCATAATGATGAGCTTTTAACCAGTTATATTAACACAATGCTGATAAGTATGAATGTTTTTAACAGTCAGTAATTGAAATGCGGAACTCCATTTTTGCATATTGTACAAAATTCTAATCTATAGTTAGCGAATATATCTATTTGTAATATAGATTATTTTGTTTAATAAATAAAATAGTTTTAAAACGCATGATAAGTTAAAATTATTTAAATTGAATTATTTAATTTTCACCTTTTTTCACCCCCTGCTCGAATTGAAGTTGTTACCTCCAAATGAGTGAACATAGTCATCATTAGTAATTTGAATATATCTACGTGAATAATACATTAACGATATAGATTTGTTTGATTAATAAATGAAATACAGTCTTACAATTGATGATTATTTAAACGTATTTAAACTGATTTATTTTTCCACCTGCCTCCTGGTGAATATATTAAGTGGCTAGCAAAACTTTAAATGGCTGTTGATATCGATTAAGTCGTGCTCACTACTTAATGTCAGCGCCAAGAAATATAAGGAAATATTAAATATCTATGAGACTTTTAAATAGCTATTGATATTGATTACGTAGCACTGGAAAAAATAAAATAGTGCTGGCTACTTAAAGTCAAACATAAGAAAGTATATAAGTAGATAAAGTAGCTACAGAAACTTTGAATAGCTATTGATATCGACTAAGTAGTGCTGGAAAAGATTAAATAGTGCTAGCTATTCAAAGTCAAACATAAGAAAGTATATGAGTAGATAAAGTAGATAAAAACGCTTTGAGTAGCTATTGACATCGATTAAATAGTGCTAGGTACTTATAGACAAACGTAAGCAAGTATATGAGTAGATAAAGTAGCTACGGAAACTTTGAGTAGCTATTGACATCGATTAAGTACTAGGTGCGTAAAAATGTTTTTCCAGGGGGGTAACTCAATGATTTCAGGTAGTGACCATAATGAATTTTATACCAAATGAAAGCCCGTGAAAAATGGGATTTATTGATACTAAATAGTAAGGGTTATGTAAGTTTTTTAAATACGAACTTCAAAAACTTTCAGAAATTTTATGCTTTTTTTGCAGTAAAAGAGTAAGATGCCAGTAATTTAAAATTGAACTCAATTGTTTTTCTTGGACATTTTTGCATGGTTCGATAGAGCTCGGCGAGCTCTACAAAACTGTACATATGAACAATTTTCTGAGTCATGTTTTTGTGCAAAAAAATTCAAAAAACTATTTGAAAAATCTTAAAAATATCTTAAAAAAGTCATATTTTTGATATAGAAGAAAAACACTCGATTTTTCAATAAAACTAGCTTTTCTCATTATTTCTGCTGCCTCAAATGTTTCGAAATGTACATGATGGATGCAGTTTTTCATGCAGCATCAGATGGATATATTTTGGAAACGTCGGAGGCAGCAAAAATAATGAGAAAAGCTAGTTTTATTGAAAAATCGAGTGTTTTTCTTCTATATCAAAAATATGACTTTTTTAAGATATTTTTAAGATTTTTCAAATAGTTTTTTGAATTTTTTTGCACAAAAACATGACTCAGAAAATTGTTCATATGTACAGTTTTGTAGAGCTCGCCGAGCTCTATCGAACCATGTAAAAATGTCCAAGAAAAACAATTGAGTTCAATTTTAAATTACTGGCATCTTACTTTTTTACTGCAAAAAAAGCATAAAATTTCTGAAAGTTTTTGAAGTTCGTATTTAAAAAACTTACATAACCCTTACTATTTAGTATCAATAAATCCCATTTTTCACGGGCTTTCATTTGGTATAAAACTCATTAGGATTATTGTCTAAAATCATAGACTTCTGCGCTCTGAAAGATCCTCTTCAGCATCGTTTCTTCGAAGATTTACTAACTTTGTAATAAAAATATTTCCAGAGCCCTCATAATTTAGTATCAGAATGTCGCATTTTTTCCGCGCTTTCATTTGGTATAAAATTCCTTATGGTCACTACCTGAAATCATTGAGTTACCCCCCTGGAAAAACATTTTTACGCACCTAGTAGTGCTGGAACAGATTAAATAGTGCTAGTTACTTATATTCAGAGGATGTTTTTTCTGCAAAACATTTTCAAATCACTATACATAGGAAAAAAAGTATCTCTTTTGAGACTAAGCCGTTCAGACATGCTTTTATATAGAGAATGACCGTCTATCCTAGGGATCAGAGGACAAGGGCAGTGTTTTCAATAATAACTGTCTGAAGCAGCACCAAAATGTACACAACATCTGCTGTTTCCGATTCACACTTTATTTTATACTTTGCTTAGAAAGACAAAATGTACACAGTACACTTTGCTGAGCAAATTTACGCTTTGATTCTTAAATCTTAGAAACTCTATGTATTCATGTTTGTTATATATACCCGTCAGATAATGAATCATTACATGTATTTATCTTATATTTTAAGACAAGAAAATCAACCAAAAGGGGGGAACGCGATTGAGAAAGGGTACCCTCTTGCTTTTGAGAAATTCGATCAAAAACTTCTCCGATTTTGAGATAAAGTACTTCTAAACTTCCTACGAATTGGTAAGAAAATATCTCTCAAGATTCTCCGATTTTTGGGGAAAATTATCTCAGGTTTCTCGGTTTTTGAGAGAAATTTGTATTTAACTTTTTCCAACTTTGAAGAACATTCTTGATACGCTTTCACAAACTTTAAAGACAGTTTCTAGCGAATTTCTTCAATTTTGAGAAAATTAGGCTGGTATCTTTTTACTATTCGCAGAAATTTAGGCCACAGCTTCCTCAGAGATTTGGATTATACTTGTCTTCGATTTACGAAGATTTTAAATAATAGAAATATGTCACCGAAAAACAAATTATTCAAACTTCTGAAAAACTCAGTTATTTTTTATGACGATTTACAATATTTTTCTACGTATCTAGAGTTCGTTTATTTATCGAAAAATTAGCACGAGCTCAAAAATTTCTTATTAAATGCAACAAAGGTTGCGTACATGGTCGCCGTCAGCAGCGAAAAAGGTCAAGAAACGTTCCTGCTAGAAAAAGTTGTTTTATCATCAAGGATTTATTAAAAGTCACTATTAATGTTTCTTTCTCAGTGAATAGTTATGAGTTTATCTATAAATTCACGAACGTGTCTCAAAGTTTGTCGCTAATCTAAAAATCAGTTGAATGAGGTAAGATTTTTACGCATTTCTAGTTACAAGTAAATATCTACATAATGTTAACCTAAATCACTTGTCTTGAAATGCTTCCACGTTGGATTACATCTTTCTATCATTTTCGAAAATACCTCTCTCCTTTTTTTATTCACTCAAGCCGCGACAGGCTTATTTCGTTGGAACACACAAAAATAAAATGTATCGTATTTATGTATCGTGCACGAATGTGTCGCACTTTTGATGTGTCGTAATCTATATGTCAACTATTCTTTCACCGTTTTGTTTCACATGTGACGATACATATAACCGAGCCGATTTGATGCACTAAATTTATACACTTTCGTATATCTTTTTATAGTTGTTTCGCGACCATTTATGATTCGAGAATGTCTCAAGAGTTCGGTAGCTGGTGAAGAATGAGCTGTGTCGAAGTAGTTCTATGGAGATCTGAGGATCACTGGACGGTCAGATCTTACGATCTGATCGTCTTCAGATACAATAATAGGTGCCACTAATTCGAATCAAATTACAAAGAAAGATACTAATAATTCGATTTTTGGAAAAAGAAAAAACTAGATGCCGAAAAATGTGTCGTGAGTACGCTGGAAGAAATGTGTCGCAGTGAACATCTCGTGTCGTGTTTTAATGTGTCGTAAAATGCGACACATTTTAATTTAGTTTGAAGATATCGATCAAGTGATATTTTTTCATTAGAGAAAGAAATACTAGCATTGTTTTTCGTTTTCGAAATTGAAAAAAATAGTTTTAGTACACTTTGTATACTTTGATGACAAAAACAAAGCGTAAACATATACTTTGTTGATAGAGACAATGTGTAACACTGGGCGGGATTAGCTGTAAGTTTATGATCAAATTTTATTTTCTTACGATCAATACTAGCAGCTATATTGCGTTTCATATTTTAATCCTGCGGGAGTTACGCTAATAGCTTTTTAAGATACGCTTTGATTGCATATATTATTAGCCTTGAACAAGAATATACCGACAATTAAGCACCCAACAGTTGAGCTCCCCTACTTCCGATCGCGTAATTCTTGAATTTTATCTTGACATTGTATACGATTTCGGGAAAAAAAATAAGAAATTGCGTGTTCAGAAGTGGAGAAGCTCAAATGTCGGTGTACCTTAAACAAGAAGAGGAAAGTTTTTTTCGATCATCCATAGTATTGATACATTCATATTCTTATGAATATGATTATGTCACACGGAAATATTTTTAAAATATAAGGAAATGATCGAGAGTACATTTTGACGAAAATGAAATTCAGGAATTTTACGATAACCGAAAGATTGTAAAGTAGCTGTAATATGAAAAGAATCATTATTATAAATAAGAAGCGCATGAAAAAATAGCCTGAAAGACTTTCCACATCTTTCATCACTTATAAACATGATCTACTATCAGAGATCATACTAGAAAACTCTTTATCAGCATAAAGCTATACTTTTTTTGCTGAAAACCGCTAGATAATTTTATGTCTTTTACAGAAACATTGTTTTTGTAATGTCTGATGACGAAATTTCTTCATCACTCTTACCCGTACTCCTGAAGACTTACCTCCACTGTGCACTCGATGAAGTGTGGCCATCTTTTTCTTTGCCTCTGGATGCTCCACAAGCGCCATTAAAAAGGTCGGTACTGCAAATAGATACGACACTTGATGATCTTTAATAGTGTTCAGAACGTAGTTGGGATCACGATATCCACCATGAGACAAGAGAACAATACATGCTCCGATACATAGCGAGTGGATAATTTCAGATAAATGAGCATCAAAAGTAACAGACGTACGCTGTAGTACCGTATCATTTTCCGATAAATTTCGGTCGTCTATAACGCCATTTAGATGTGCGTTTAAATTACCATGAGTAAGAGACACACCTTTAGGTCGTCCTGTCGAACCCGATGTAAACTGAATAATAGCTATTGATCGAGGTGTTGATTTGCTTAACAGTTTAAGATTTGCTTTTTCTTGATGTGGAGCGAGCGTAATATTGAGAATAGCATGTGCCAAATTAATACCTTTGTAAAAACGGTTGCTGGTTTGTGAATGTACAAGAAAACCTGTTGGCTGACACTCTGAGACACAAATATTTATTCTAGCGACTGGTTCTTCAGGTGATAATGGACAATATATTGCGTCGGCCATGAGAATCGAAAGAATGCCGATAATCTAATATTTAAACAGTGTTTGTAGAAAAAGAACATCATGTATTATGGTATTCTAACGACCACTAACAAAATTTAATGTTTTATCTACAGTTTCTATTCATTGAGCCAACTTTTCAAGATAGCAAATCTAAGAAACTTTTGACATCGACTAAACTGAATTTGTCATCAGTAAAGACGTCTCCTAGTCACTGAAACGTATTATTAATGACGTGACATGTACTCTTCGTAGATACAATATGTTGGAACTCTATCACAAGTATATATACAATCAAAATCTTCAAATGTGCGAAACTTCAGCATCCGATTTATAGGTAAACAAATGATGTATAAACAACATAGAACTACATACTTTTTTGAATTTGATATTTATAGCATCTTTACGTGTTGGTAAGTGTGTAACAAAATAGGTTTCAAAAAATTCAACTATGTATTGATACGATTATGGTCAACATTTTTTTTTAGATATAATGAAAGAAATATCATTATATGTCCACAAGTTATGCAGAACAGATTTCGATTTTTAGCATTTAATTTGAAACGTCTCGATAAAACATGGAGTATTTAAAATATAATTTATTTTACTATTCAAAATTCTGGAAATCGATTAATATTGATATATAAACTGTGTGATAACTGGACTTCAAGAATACTAGAAAGACGGGCCATTAACAATAAAAGATGATCAGTTCATCCTTAAAAACTAGCATATTTGAATTAGAATAAAATGCTCATAAGTATATTAGGTTATAAAAAAGGTGTTTTTCATAAAAAGTTTGGTGTTATTCTCAAACAAATAATATCCAATGATCCAAGTAGAAATGCCTTGTCATTTACAACGTGCGATTAATACAACCGGAGAGCATTTTTATACGCATTGAATTCTATTAAAGAGTGTCTCTGAACTTCTGAAGTAATTTTAAAAGTCATCGTTCTCACATTCAATAAAACCAAACTCTTTGAGACTTTGATAAACTATTGTACCTATTTAGTACTAAATAACTGCGAAATTTGAGTTCTATAACGTTTACTGCGAATGAGAATCTGCAACAACAATGTCATGCACCATTTTTTCAAATTTTTTGATAATTTACATTGGCAAAATTCAATATAAAAATTGCTCAAGAATCTTCAGTTTTTATCGTCGAATGGTTAGAGCTCATCAAACTGTAAGATAACGATGGTCGTAAAAAAATACATATTATTCGTGACGAATATGCAAAATTTCTTCAAACTATTGTAACAAAAAAAACAGCTAAAGAATTAGTGATTTACGAAGTGTTATTTTATGAAACACGATCCAAAACGAATGTTAAAATATAGAAGTAAGTAATTAGAGTCATCCGCTCTTCTCACAGACCATGATAGATTTTACCATAGAAATGTCATCGACCGTGGCAGAAATTTTAGCCTCTCGGATGCTACATTTACATTATTAATGTCAGCGCAAGTCTTGAAGATACTCGTTTAAACATTGAGTAAGACGAAAATGAAAACAGCTAGTAATGTGTGGTTTCCGCCAGTTGATAGACGGCCAGAGAGGACATAAGTTTATAAAAAAATTTAAGGATTCGACAATTGACTTCAATAGTTAGCTTGTGAAATCTTTGAATTAAAAAGTCCATTTTCTAATGAAATCTGAATGAATCAATTGGAAAATTCCAGTATACATAACTGCACCATAGCCCAGTCTTCTCTGAAGATAGTATTGATAAATCATGTGATAGTGAGACTTGGTGTCTCAATCATCAACTAGTCCTGCATAAGACTCTCATTCACTCAATAAATGAGCAAAAAAGTTGAATTTTTAATTGAATAAATGGCATAATGTAGAGTTTGTATCTGTATAATAATATCATAGTTTAGTCATATAATTAAGTAAACA
>JAJEKB010016216.1:0-11421 GCA_022393335.1 Macrotrachela quadricornifera | reverse complement strand
GAAAAAAGTACTTCCCTCACTACTTTTGGTATGCCCTAAGTAGTTTCCCTGTCAGCAATAGTAGTTAACGAATGAAAAAATCCTTCAAATAAGAGTAACACTTTGTCTTAACTTTTTCGAGGTAACTAAAATAAAGTGCTACCCTACTTTCAAGCATACTAAATAATGATTTCAAATAAGAAAACATCAACTTATCACTTCTTGAGGAGAAATCATGTATTCATTAAGGAAAAGCAGCCAAAATAAGATAGAAATATTGCTCTATATCACTTTTTGTAGAGTACCAAATGAAAAGTTTTGAAACAATTTTTCTTGCTTCTTGTTATTAGCATGTATCGAACGTGACGGATTAAATAAACGGTGTTAGCATTAGAAATATCAAGTATCATACGAATTTCACTCAATCTCATTGTGAATAAGTATTAATGAACTATTTCTGACAAGCAGTAGTTTGTTATTTGATGTAGAAAAGAGACCGATTTTTCACCGGTTGAACTCTGTCATGGAGCCGGTCGGTTTTCCACCGATTTTTTGACGGTTAAGTCAAGAATTTCAACCGGCTGAGCCGTTTGCAAAAAATTCAACCGGTTCGAAGCGGGAGTTTTCGAACTGTTTTTTTCTCATCGGCTTGTAACCGTTTTGTTTTTGTGCATTAAATGTTTTCAACATTTTATAAAATAAATAAGAAAGCCGTAGTTTATAAAATGAAATTGAAAATTGATTTTCCAGTTTTAAAAAAATGCTCCAATCGCTCGCTAAACGCAATGTGAAGTTCTAGAACAGCCCATACGAATTCACTTCCGATTTTCTGATTAGACAATCGAATTTGGTATTTCTACTTTTTTGAATATTGTATTTTCAAGAAAGTAGAAATTCATCGATGAATTCGTATGGGCATTCCTAGAATATCTTTTATTATACTCTATAAATTATTTTCTAGTTTGCAGTGTGTGGAGATAATGTTAAAATGAAAAAACTATGCTGAAAACGATGCTCAGCGAAATATGACATTAGAAGAAGAACGAAAAATAAATATGATGATAATATCATACGAAACAATGTCGTCCATATGAAAAAAACGCACGCACTTTTTTGTTCTGCTTCACTGCACACAATTACTCCTATACCTCTCGTGTGAGGTAAGAATGCGTACCATTTTTGAGTGAGAACGGAGAAAATATGAGAGAGACTGATGAAGGCAAACCCTTAATCGATGGCAAACAAAATCCATGTGTCTACAATTGTCAAATTCAACGCCAATCATCTCGTCTCGAATGGGCAGAAGCGTCGTGGACAAGAATACTATATGTTGTGAGTTGGTGGTGGATGTATCCTACACTTTTGTTGGGTTACAAACGGACATTAACCGATGATGATCTTCAAGATCTTCCTCGAAACGAAAACTGTTTAATGTTATTGAATAGATTATATACATATAGTTGGAAAACGACGACGACATTTAAGATAATTATTAAAACTTTTGGCAAAGAGTCTTTGCGTGTTGGACTTCTACTCTTGATCCGAATAGGAGCCCGTATAGCAACATCATTACTTCTACGTAAACTTGTCTTTTTCATTAGTGATCATAGAATATTTCCATCAACATCAAAATCAGCTACAATTGGCTATTTATACGCTGTGGCACTATTTATTTGTACACTTATCGATATCTGTCTTATTCATCAATTTTTATTTCGATCAGCTCGTATTGGATTAAAAATTCGCAATGCACTCACATCAATCATCTATAAACATTTATTGTCAATAAACATAGCATCATTTCGACAAACCACTGCTGCCAAAACAATCAATCTAGTTGCTCATGATACTGTTAGATTTGAGAGTTTGAATATGTCTATACACTATCTATGGAAAGCACCGCTCGAAGCTATAATAGTATTTGGATTTCTGTGCTGGATCATTGGACCTTTTTCTGCATTGATCGGGTATGCCATATTACTAATATTAATACCTGTACAGATGGTTTTCAGTCGAAAATATCATCACTTTTGTGCGACAGCAGCGATATGTACCGATCAACGTATACATGGATTCAATGAACTTATCAACGGATGTCACATTATCAAAATGTATAATTGGGAGAAATCGATACAAGAACGTTTACTTGAAATGCGTCAACGTGAATTGATCAATATCCAACGTGCGTCTCGTCTGCGTGCTTTGAATATGGGCCTATTCTTTATATCAACACCACTTATGGCACTTGCCACATTCGGTAGCATATGGCTGGCCGGTCAACCATTACACCCAGCCAATGTTTTTACCGTTCTCACATTTTATAATCAAATCCGAATGCCTGTTCTCCGTAATTTACCCGCAGCTATTGAGAAACTAAGCGAAGTATGGATCGCATCAAAACGTATCGACGAATTCATGCGATTAGCCACAGTAATAGAAGATTATTCATCATCTATATTTCACATTAATTCTCATCAACAACAAAAAGGAAGAATTGTCATGCATAATGCATCTTTCTCTTGGCATGACAAAAACATTTGTTTATCCGCGCTCAATATTGAAATTGATTCAGGTACATTGGTTGGAATTATTGGGCCTGTTGGTTCGGGTAAATCATCATTATTAGCGGCTATTCTTGGCGAGATAAATCTAATCAGTGGTCAATTGAATATAAATAATAGTTCATTCGCTTATGCCACTCAATCATCATGGATATTAGCCGATACTCTTCGTGCGAATATTCTTCTTGGAAAGCCGCTTGATGAGCAACGCTATGCAACAATATTGCGTGCGTGCTGTCTCGATGTTGATATAAATACTTTTGGAACGAGTGGTGATTTAACAGTTATTGGTGAGAAGGGCGTTAATTTGAGTGGAGGACAAAAGGCACGTTTATCACTAGCTCGCGCTCTATATGCAGATGCTGACATATATCTACTTGACGATCCACTAGCTGCTGTTGATCATACGGTTGCCAGGCAAATTTATGATCAATGTATTGGTCCAAATGGGTTATTGAGCAAGAAAACTCGTCTTTTGGTAACACATCAGATACAATTTTTAAATGAATCAGATCAAACAATCCTTCTTACACAAGGTCATATTCGAGCAAAAGGTCGTTTAAATGAGTTACCGATCCAACTTGTGAATATCGATTCGGCAGATGGTACTGCAACAAATGAACAAGCAATGTCAGCTAGTATATTCGATATTGAACGCTCAACTATCGATACTCAATCAATTATTGTGGATGAAAAATCATCAAGTATTGGTATGAGTTATTCCCTATGGATTTCTCTCTTCATTGCGTCATCTTTAGGTTGGTTTGGTTTATTTTTACTCATTTTTCTCCTTGTAGTTGGTGAAATTTTTTACGATGCCACTAATTATTGGCTTAGTATTTGGTCAAAGCAATCGTACATCGATCAACAATCTCGACCTTTCACCGCTTATATCTATGTAGGCTTGATATTGGCTACAGTGATTGTCGCCCTATTACGTGTTGACTATTTTTTTAGTCTTATTCTGACGGGCTCGAATAGATTACACAATAATATGCTTACTAAACTACTATACACATCGATACGTTTTTATGAAAGTAATCCTAGTGGACGTATTCTCAATCGAGCGAGTAAAGATCAAAACGTTATCGATGAAATATTGGCTGTGACATTGTTTGATGCTATACAGTCGTTACTGATGACAGCCGGCTCGATTGTTATTATTAGTGTTGTCAATGCATGGGTTTTAGTTTTACTTGTACCATTAGTACCAACATGTTGGGCTCTTAGTCGTTTCTATATGCGATCCAGCCGTCAATTTAAACGACTCGAGAGTGTATCACGAAGCCCTGTTTATACTCTATTATCATCCTCGTTGAATGGGTTGGCTACTATTCGTGCATATAAGGTCAAAGACAATTTTCTAGAATTATTTGCTAACAGACTAGAGGCTAATTCACGTTCATATATTATGATGGTAAGTGCTAGTTATTGGCTTGGATTTTGGCTAGATATTATGGTGAGCTTGTTTTCGTTACTCACTGCTATTCTTGCGATATTTTTACGCGATCATATAGATCCATCAGCAGTGGCGCTTAGCTTGATATATGGTATTAGTATGAATGTATGGCTTCAATGGGGTGTACGCCAATTACTCGAATCTGAAACTCTAATGACAAGTGTTGAGCGTATTGATGAATACACACGGTTACCATCCGAAGAAGTTGAAGATGATCAAAAGAGACTTGTGAAGACATCACCAGATTGGCCAAATCATGGAGTAATTGAATTTCGAAACTATTCATTACGTTACCGATCTGATCTTGAACCTGTACTTAAAACTATCAACTTGTGCATTGCATCAGGCGAAAAGATTGGTATTATTGGTCGTACAGGTATAGTTTCCTGTTCTAATTAAAGTCGCTTCGAAAAGAGCAGATTCATTATGACGTATTCATTTCAATATAAACTCATCTAATCTGTGAACACATGTATTCTATTGAATCCTTTCTTGCCCTATGGCTCCTCTAGTAGCAACTTTATAAAAACGAGGAGGGCGTGTAAGAACCTATCTTGGCTTCTTTGCATTTTTCTCGAGTAACCTCATGAAATCATACATTGGTTGAAAGAATATACTAAGAATGGCATTTTCGCGCTAATTTCATGGGATTTTGATCGAACTTTTAAAACAAAACACTGTTAACAAAGTTACTCATTTTTTATCATAAATCTAATATTTCCAGCCTTCTACAGGGTATCCCAAAATTCCCCGCGGGAATTTTACTTAATTATCTCTTATACAATTCAAGCGATTTAATCGCTTTTTTTATAAAATGATAGTATATTCTTTTAAGTTTTATTTCATATAATTTGGTTTACAACAAATGTTCAAAATGATTACCATCAACTGAAATACATAAATCCATCCTTTTTACAATATTTGAAAAAACATCATTCAAAGTTTCTTTAGAAATTGATTTGATTTCGTTGTTGATTCTTCTTTTTAATTCCGTCATATTTTTGACAGAAGTTTTGTAGATGTTGCTTTTGACATGACCCCATAAAAAGAAATCAAGAGGAGTCAAATCGGGTGAGCGTGGAGCCCACCTAATTGGACCACCTCTTCCAATCCACCTGTTAGCAAAATGATTGTCGAGATACTGTCGAAGCTACAAAACCGTATATTATCTAAAGTCTAAAAATATAGGTCCCTTAGAAAACTCCGAGTCACATTGTGCTCTGGATACGGTTTTCCCTGGTTTGTGACTATTAGTTAGCCTTTTTTCTTGAGAAAACTAGAGTCAATGTCAAAACTAATATCAAATTCAGAATCAGCATTAAAAACCGAGTCGATTCATATATGTTTCAATTATTTCTAAGAACTTTTATTTTTTTCGAAACAATTCTCTCTACAGCCCCTCAGGGTACCCTCAAAAAATGATTTCTTTGAAAATTAAATTTCTACCGTTTAGTCCTCTGCCATTTCGCTTCCGCTGTCATTTTAGAAGTTAAATCTCTTCGTTCTACAAAGTACATAGCATTTTCAAGAGAAATCATTTTCTGAGGGTATCCTGAGGGGCTGTAGAGAGAATTGTTTCGAAAAAAATAAAAGTTCTCACAAATAATTGAAACATATATGAATTGACTCGGTTTTTAATGCTGATTCTGAATTTGATATTAGTTTTGACATTGACTCTAGTTTTCTCAAGAAAAAAGGCTAACTAATAGTCACAAACCAGGGAAAACCGTATCCAGAGCACAATGTGACTCGGAGTTTTCTGAGGGACCTATATTTTTAGACTTTAGATAATATACGGTTTTGTAGCTTTTGAAAAGGGCTATCCGATGAGCAACACCGGAATTTCGGTGAATTCAATTTTTACGATGAAGCGTTTGTTGAAACATAATGAATATAGGACCTGTATCACTAGTGTCTATCAATTTATCGCACTCACGTCTCTCTGAATCAAATAATTAATTGATGATTCATATATAAGATTGAAGTTCTATCAAGAAGCTATTAAATACTTAGTTTTAGAACTATTTTTTCTTATTTATTTGCTTTAAAACCCAGTTCACTATAGAAGGGTGGTTTATTAGATTTATGATAAATAAATGCGGAAACTTCGATTTTATCCGAAAGTTATGTGAACTGCAAAAAGTGTATAAGATACATGAGTCATTCTAGAAAGAGTGGACACCAAAACTACCATGAGAAATTTTGTTATGAGCACGATTTCTGTTGAGTGTTGCTCATCCGAAAAGATTTCTGATCGAATGTAGCTCATATTTCAACTCTCCGCCTTTATTTACCCTAAGACAACCATTTCGCTCATAACTTAATTTTTATTGATTACGGCTCGACCAGTCGAAATTCGAAGCAAACGCAGTACAGATCCGAGTTATTTGACCCAGAAAGCCGCGAAGTAATATATCTGTAATCAGAAGATAGAGCCCTAGTTTCAGGTGAACAAAACCGTTGGCAACATTGGAATCATTTTCTGCAAAATTATGTTTGCCATATAGAAAGTTTAGGCTTCTTATTTCTTTATATATGATGTACCATTTTGTTGCTCCTAGAATTCTCTATCCAATGGTACATACCAAATGAAGTTTTATTCGACCCTCATCAGTGACGAATCTAGGAATTTTCTGAGTCGGGGCACTCTAATGGAAAAAGAGCAACTGAGATCAAAAAAACGTGATATGAACTTTTTATAAAGCTTTTATGATGGGAAAAATCCAAAAGTTTTTTCGGAATGGGGAAAATCGCCCCTAGTGCTCCCTCCCCTAAATCTGTCACTGGACTCCGATAGAAAATGTTTTTACGAGAACGAGGATATGTCGATCTTCTAAAAGAAAACATAGGAAAACCATAGAGGGAAACAGGAACTTGTTCGGATCGTTCGATAGAGTACCTCCGCTAACCCCCAAAGAAGTACCAACAACATTATGTTTCAAGCAGAGAATCACGGAGAAAACCCTCCTGAAATCTGATTGGTCCATTTTTCAACCAATCAGAATGCGAACAAAACCGAAGAGCAATTTCCATTCTGTAGCTAGTAAAATTCTGTATCGAATAGTATATAATAAATGGAATTTTATTCGACTCTGATACGAAAGTTTCTTACGAGAACGGCAATATATCGATCTTCTCATAGGAAAATACCATAGGGGAAAATCAGTATTTTTGAAATAACTCAGGAAGGGCTCGTCCAATCAGGCTCATTTTCGAACTGACCGAGATATTGATGAGATCTAGCTGTGTAGAAAATTTCACTACGATCGGACATTCCTTTCGAAAGTTATCGTGTTAACGGATGGCCGGACATACTGACCGATTCTATAGTGTACTTACTTTTTGAGTACACAAAAATGAGTAACTTTGTTAATAGTGTTTTGTTTTAAAAGTTCGATCAAAATCCCATGAAATTAGCGCGAAAATGCCATTCTCAGTATATTCTTTCAACCAATGTATGATTTCATGAGGTTATCCGAGAAAAATGCAAAGAAGCCAAGATAGGTTCTTATACGCCCTCCTCCTTTAGTTCTCTTGAACTAGGAGACATTTCGAAACGGATTCGATACGAAATTAAAGCCTATGTATGGTGGACTTCGAATCGACAATCTTAATATAATCTTGGTCATAAAAATAATTTTTTTTTGACGATCGCTGAGTACATAATGTTGTGGCACGCATTATAAAATGGTGCTTGACAGATTTAGTCCAAACTTTTTGTGTGCATATTAGGGGCCATACGATTGATGTTATTGAGCGAATTGTTCCTCCGAACCGGCAGATTAGCTGAAGGCTAGAAAGGGTTAAGTAGCTATTCGATTATTTAGTTTTAAAAATAGGCTATTGAGCAATCTGCAAATCCAATTTATATCCTTTTTCATATATACCCCTGGGAAAAAATAGCTTTAGTCGACATTTTAATATACTGTCACTACAAAAACATATCTAAAAAATATATATATTCTGAAAGCGCTCAGAGTATTCTGTCACCCTACATATTTATGTTTTAATATGAACCTATTCGCGGAAAAAAATCGAGTACAATGAAGACATCATCATCGTCAAATTCCCACGAACTTTGTTTTGTTATTGACTCATCAACTGGTTTTTAAAATTTTTCATCACTATCAAAATCAGGCTTCGAACCAGTTGAAATTCTTGACTTAACCGTCAAAAAATCGGTGGAAAACCGACCGGCTCCATGACAGAGTTCAACCGGTGAAAAATCGGTCTCTTTTCTACATCAAATAACAAACTACTGCTTGTCAGAAATAGTTCATTAATACTTATTCACAATGAGATTGAGTGAAATTCGTATGATACTTGATATTTCTAATGCTAACACCGTTTATTTAGTCCGTCACGTTCGATACATGCTAATAACAAGAAGCAAGAAAAATTGTTTCAAAACTTTTCATTTGGTACTCTACAAAAAGTGACATAGAGCAATATTTCTATCTTATTTTGGCTGCTTTTCCTTAATGAATACATGATTTCTCCTCAAGAAGTGATAAGTTGATGTTTTCTTATTTGAAATCATTATTTAGTATGCTTGAAAGTAGGGTAGCACTTTATTTTAGTTACCTCGAAAAAGTTAAGACAAAGTGTTACTCTTATTTGAAGGATTTTTTCATTCGTTAACTACTATTGCTGACAGGGAAACTAGATGAGGTACAAAGTTCGATTTTGAAATACCATTTATATTGTTAGATTTATTTTTATTGAGACCTAAGTCTTTTCAAAGTTGCATGAGGCTAGCAGTCGACAAAACTTTCACATTAAAACGAAAGTTTTTTGTTATTTATGCAATCAGACCATAATATTAGCATGGCGGTCATTAAGAGTTTCTGATAGTCATTCAGAAGTAGTCCAGAATTGAGGTTGCAATTTTAAGGTGAGAAAATTCTAGTTTAGATCGAATTTAGGTGGTGAATCAATAGGTACTTTTCTTGATCATCATCAACGCATTGAGTATGATTCGAGATCACTTACTGTGTAATGGGAAGCGCTAGGTCAAAATTCAGAGCTGTAATTTCAATACCGACTAGATATATATTGATCTGAAGTTTTGAATTTCTTTTTCTCAAACATTTAAAGCGTGAAAATCGATAAAAAGAGCAGAAATATACTAGCTTCGATACTCCAAAAAGTGGTGAAAAAACCGCCTATAACCGGTAAAAACCGGCCGGTTTTAAAAGTTCAACCGGACGGGACCGGTAACCGGCCGATCCGGTAACGTTTTGCCGGTTGGGGTCCAAGTCTGACCGAAATAGCTTTCTAAAAAAGTAGTTATATATTCTGATAGAGCTTGAAAAGCTCTATCACTCGATACATTTATCTTTTGTCGTGTCTTTATTTATCGTATAAAAAATTTGGGTAAATTGAACGCACTCTCATTGGCAAGGATAAAAAATCTGGATTTGTTGACTACTTTTTTAGTAATTTTCTGAAATTATTATTTCTGTATGGAATAAATTAAAAAAAAACAAATATACGTTTCGATAGCGCTTGAAATTCTCTATCGTCCTATATATTTGTGTTATTGTCTTGAATTTAATTTCTGCAGTAGGTAAGTATAAGGTCATACATAAATATATCGAGTGATGGAGCATAGAAAGCTCTATCAGAACATATAATTACTTTTTTATAAAGCTATTTCGATATTGATGAAAAATTTTAAAAACTAATTGATGAGACATCAAGTCAAGTCAAGTCATTTTTATGATTTAGCCAATTCAAGTCTCAAGCCATTGTTTTGTATTTTTGTTAGCTTCGAGATTTAATTACGTATCAGTTTATGAAAAAAAATTTCACATCGGTTCATGATTACATTTTAACATCGTTAACATTTATAATGTCTTTCTGGACATCTTGGCTCTGTATTGCCGAAATACAGAACCACTTTGTGAGAAAATTCTTAAACAAGTGCTGGTGTTGAAGGAACAGTTCAGACTTTTGCTTCCAATTTGCTCAATGTTTTCGATTTAGCAGGTCGATTAATAGGAATAAGCCTGTCTAAATAATCATTATGGCTCAGATGGTTTACAAATTCGTCCTAGATTAATCCAGAAGTATTAACTTTGTCATACAACTTTTACGTTGACTGTTTGGGAAGAAGATTTTTTGCGTCTTGATGTAATACTGAGCTCCAATGTCATTTTAAGTCACGTGAAACTAAGTTTCTTCTTGGTTGCAAAAAAATGCGTGACTTGACTTGTATTTTTTCATGAAGTCACAAACCAAGTCAAGTAAGGTCAAGTCAAGTCATTCGTCTTCTGAAATTTTTCGTTGACAAGTCAAGTCAAGTCGCAAGTCATTCAAGATTTTTCAACTCAAGTCAAAGCAAGTCAACAATGACTTGACTTGACTTGACTTTGACTTAAGTCATTTTTAACCTGACTTGCCCATCTCTGTGAGTGTGAGACAGTAACAAAATAAAGTCCGTCGAAATCTGATGATAATGATGTCTTTATTGTACTCGAATTTTTTTCACGTAGGTAAAGTTAGCACCATATTCTAGTTTTTTTCATCCGAATTTCTTTTACGTAGGTAAAGTCAGCAGCGGATTTGAGTACTTCGAGCAGTGATTCGCTCAGAGACGTGCTCCAAACGTTCCAATGCTTGTTTCAAGTACAACTCGACGAACGGGTGCTTCCACGCAGGTCCGCCCACTTTTAATAGCACATTCAGCCAGCAATTTCTTAGTGTGCTACTTTTGTAGAGCTGGTCGAGTTGTGTGAGAATGCATACTTTCTTTTGGTTCAAAGCGTGCAGTTTGGCTGGAAATCGGGTTGAAAAATCAGGTTTTTACCAGAAATTCCTCCAGAAATCCCTTGTTTATTTCTTAATGAAACATGCTACAAAAATTCTGAAACTACCATTGGATAGAGTGTTCAAAGTTGTATATATGGAGTCATTTTCAAAACTTTATCGTAAAGTTTCACGATATGGTGCCATCTACAAAAACAGAAAATTTCATAGTTATATAGAAATTTCGTATGGCTACTGTCAGCACACGATGAGTGTTATAGAAATCGTTTTAATATCGAAATGTAGAAAAACCTATTCTAGTTCGAGTACCACTAACCCGAATCCTCTCTAATGTATCCTTTTCGAGATATGTGGCGAATAAGGGTCCGAATGTTCGAAAAATCGGGGTTCTGAAGGTCGATTCTCTCAAAAACTACACGACAGATTTTGCTGAAATATTTTTTCTGAACACATCTCTATAAATACTATCTATGATCAAAATATCAAAGCTCACACTTTAATATCAGCGAAGAGCCCATTATGCTAGGTTAGTAGATAAATGGGCCTCGGATTCATAATGTAAAAAAATATTCTGGGCTTTCGCGAAAAAAATTAACATTCGACTAGAGGTGTTTTTGCATGCTGAATTTGAATATGATGTTAGATTGGTTT
>JAJEKB010016211.1:0-13061 GCA_022393335.1 Macrotrachela quadricornifera | reverse complement strand
TCGAGAAATAATTGTAAAAAAATAATTAAGACGAAAATATACAAGTTCTGTACGCTCAATCACGTTGTTTATATATAGCTGTACGTTTGAAACAAGAAGGTGAATAAACAATCAGCAGACATCACGAAAAATATATATATACGACACATGCGTGCGACGCATTTATTTTTAGTGTGTACGTTATTTCCATTCTATTTTCTATACGCTACATAATGGACGATTTATTATAAATCAGAGAACTTTGCATTTCATATTGTGATCGTTACAGACATTTCATTAAAAAGAAATAAAATATACCAGAAAATACAACGTGAAAAGTTCTACAATTCACAATGTAAAGCTTATCTTAATGTGTGTGCTTTTTTGTTTCAAAATAAACAGTATTCAAAGCAATAGAGTTTTGACGCTGCTGCGAAAAGTATTTCAAAAAATTCAGTAGTATGCAAACTTATAAGTTGAATTCAAATATTGAATAGCTTAACTTTTCAAGATCCGTCACGAGGATTTCTTTGTTTTCTACTTGTTATGTATTCATCTTCCTATAACTATCATCCATTTGTCATGTGTAAATAGTTGAATACTTGAAAGATCAAGAATTACGTATATGATCGTGTTCTACTAACTGATAAAGTACTGGTGAAGTACTGCATTTGGGGAAGTATAGCTTTTTTACCCTTGTACTCTACCCTCTTCACTATTTTGCAAATACAGTCAATATTTACCGGAACATACTTGCTGCTATCATAGCCGCCATAGTCGATGGAGACCAAACACTAGTCAACATCAACCATCAATAACAGAAATTTGGGATCATACGCGAAAAATAGCTGCGATAAGCGATCATTCCATATCTATCGTTGAGACTTTCCATCAAGAAGAAAAAGCAGACTTTTGTACTTCAAGTTATTTTGCGTACTTTAGAGTACTTTAAGTCAATTTTTAGCTACTTCACACGATTTTTCAAGTACTTTCAATATTTCGATGTACTTAAGCATTTAAAATTTCTCAATATAACGATAAACACATATTATGGATAATAGTTAAACGTTATTTTGTTGTTGGAAATTAATAATATAACATAAACCATTGAATATATACGTGAAAAACAATCCAGATTATAGGAGGGTAGTTCCATCGGTAGTCAACCACAAAAAATAAATGTTTTTTTGTTGAAGACCTTGTGTTTTTTGTGGTTGACTACCCAGGGAACCACCCATATATAATCAAACAATAACCGTTAAAGTTCTACCTGCGTTTACATTTATAAAAAAAAACCAATGAAACTATTCATAAGAAAAGTGTCATGCATAATTAGTGAAAGATAGAAATTTTCTATTTTTTATTTTTATAAGTTCACGTCTTTTTGAGACCGATCAGTCTAAATTCTTGATTACACTGGTGAAAAAACAGTACACTTATGTATTAGCTAAACAAGCAATACTTTTACAAAATAGTTTGTTACTTTAGCTCTACAAAGATATACAGTATCAAACTCATACAACCCTTGCAGTTTCTAAATAGAAATCTCAAAAATAGTCCAGAAAGCCTTAAATCGTTTTCAAGAGATGTGAATTGACTTAAGTGACTGGCAAATATCAGAATTTTGCCATTATTAGACTTTGTCTCTTAACTTCTTAACGATATGTGGAAATTCGATTTTGAATTTTTCATTAAGAAATAAGATGAAGTGTCAAGACTTTTACTATAATCGCTGAAACAGAAATGATCGACGGACAATAAGGTAACACAGATAGAATGAGGTAATCGAGCAGATTCCTTATTCAGTGTGTACGATTTTTGACAATATTGAACTCTAAAATGCTTCTTTTTTGACAAAATTCAAAATTAAATGATAACGTCACAAAAGAAAGCCCTAAATGAATGGAAATATTTTTCGCTTTGCGATGCTTGAAAACTACGCAGACGCACTTCACCTATAAATGAGTAACGTTTTTATTCAACACACTGATTCCGCTTCTGCTTGCATTAGCTTTAGTTGTAGTAGTTCTTATCGTAGCCATCCACTTTTGGAAGCAAAAGTGCGTAACAAATTTTTATGGAGTGTGTATAGGAAAGCATTTATTTTCAAATAAGTGGTAGAATGAAGCGGAATCATCAAGATGTCAACCAAAGCATTGTGATTCAGAGAAAATCAATATTTGCGTCGCTACAATCGATAAAACAGATTTTACTTCTTTTAATTTTTTTTTCTGTTCGTCAAGATCGTTACTTTCAAAGAAATTTCTACAAGCATAGCTATCTTCGATAAGGAAAGTTTAAGGTAAAGTTTCTTTCATGCGCAAAAATGTCTTTTTTTGAGCAGATTTCGAATATTACATATGTTTTCTAGGAGTTTGTAAGAAAGTTCTGATGTGGAAAGAAATAATTTGAATCCTGGACAATTTTACCAACTTATCTGGAATTCCACCAATATTTGCATGAAAACTAATTGGAAGTGACAAAATTTTTGCACATCATTCGACCGATAAAACATACTTCTCGAGCTTTAATGCAAGAGTTTTTTTAAGCTTTCGTACCAACCTGATATAACAAGGTTTACGACATTTAATCACTAAAATGAATGTCGTTTCTAATTGTACATCTTCATTCACCCTTTTGACAAGCTAGTGATCAGTCGCATTCGTACGTCTATTACTTTAACTTTTGTTAAATTCATTTTCTCGAGATTACGATTTCATCGTCCTCCTCTCCTTCTCTCACCTGAAAAATCAACGTTATAATTAATTAATTAATTAACTACTGAGTAATTAATTATTTGAAAAGTTTGTCTTTTCGTGTAGCTGAAAAATGCCTCCCAAAAACGGAGGTGGCCGTGGTACAAAGAAGCGCAACCAAAGCCTGGACAGTCGACCACAACAATCAGCGGTGACTAATGATACTGGCCACGTTGGCAAGAACCCATCAGCTGCAAAATCCAGCCAATCAAAATTCACCATAGCCCCCCTCATTCTAGAGGGAGTGAAGTTAAACAAGCTACAAATTAATGATATGATAAAGCAGTACATTAATGACGTCAGAATCTCCCACATTCAACTCAACCGAGCGGCTACATTTATTATATTTGCAAGTGATGTCAGCTCATTTAATCGTCTTTTAAACGATTTTACATCTATTCTGGCCTCATATGGTCAATCAGCAGCAAAAATTTATGTTCCTCGCTCCATCCAACGAGTCAAGGATACAGAAAAGGTGGCTTTCGTAAAGAGAGTCGATCTAGAAATACCTGATGATCGAATAGTCGATGCATTAAAGAAAGTTGGTCTTGATGTTATCGATGTAACTCAATTTAAAAGCAGAGATGGTAGTATCCCAACCAGAACCATTAAAATTTCATTTGCTGATGCTCAAAATCGAAACATCTTCGTCTATACTGGTTTACAAGTAGATTCGATGCACTTTGTTGCTGAAGCTGCATTACAAAATACCAAACCAGTTTAATGTTTTATTTGTCTACATTACAATCATATAGCTAAGTATTGTAAGACAAAAGAACAATTATGTGCTAGATGTGGTGACAAGCACCGATTAGGTCAATGTAATGCTACAAATGATCAAACGAAATGTTGCAACTGTAAAGGCAATCACTTGACCACCTCTAATGATTGTCGAGTTAACAGAGAGCAACAAAAACGAATCTTACATTTAGTTAAACAATATTCTTCCACATGCACACCGTTAGCAACTGCACCAGCTTTATATGACGATAATAAATTTCCAGCATTACCATCTATACATCAACGACAACAAGGTTATTTACATAATGATATTCTTGATGAATTAATAAATGTACTGACCACAAAAATGCAAAAAATCATCGAAGAAACTACTAAAAGAATATTCAAAACATTGCAGCATAAGATTAATAAAATAGAAAAAACTATTTCATCAGTGCAAACTTTAGTTAATGATGATACATCTGATTCAACTTCGGATCGTGAAGAAGATGTTCAAATGATAACGGATAATAATAACAAAGAACAGCAACATACAGCAACTACCACAAAACCTATGCAACAAAATAATAAACCAACTACTATATCTTCCGACATTACATCGAAAACACCAATTATTTCCTATAGAACATTAGCATAATCAACAACTACAACTACTGACACTTTAAGAAAACCACCACGAAAGCAAAAAGCAATAACAAAAACAGCTAAAAGAAAGTGTTTGTGTTAGATCTGTTATTCCGTTGACTTATTTATATAAGTATATTTATTTGTAGTTATGAAAACACACACTCTTACATAGAAAATGGCTAGTATTTATAAGAGTCAGATGTTAAGTGAATATGGATTATTCCATAATATACGATATCACACTTGGAAACTCCATGTTTGATATGTAAATGTAAGAACAACCAACATAGGATTAAACCAAGAGAAACACTAGGAAAAATACCTGGCAGAACGAAAGAAAAGAACAGAAGAGAGAGATATACCTAAGAACATATATGTGTAAAGGACGAAAGAGAAAACATATATAAGAGTAAAAGGATAGAAAGCATATAGGATAATTCCCAATGGAATATGTCGTACAAATATTCCATAACAGTTCGCTCAATAGTTCATTAGAAGCTACAACAATAGACAATAAAGATTTAAAGACAAACAACAATGATGATTAGTGTTTGTCATATAAATAGTAACTCTATTACAAAACACAAAGACGAACTTCTTGCCAGATTTTCCAATTACGACATCATCTCTCTAAATGAAACTAACCTGAAAAGAGATCTTCCATTCTCTCTTAAAGGTTACAACATCTTTAGAAATGATAAAGTAGGAAAACCAGGTGGAGGAGTATTATTAGCGGTCAAAGAAAACATTAAATGTGACGAAATTATCAACAAAACAGTTGAAAAAATGAAATTATATCTAGCCAAATTAAAACAACAGCATTAGAATCAATACTAATATTGCATCGTAGTAGGTGATCTCAATGCAGTATTATATCAAATGGGATCGAGAAAAACAAATGCAAGAGGAAGACAGCTGCAAGATTTAATTAACAAAGGCTTTATAGATTGCATCGACGATGATAGTGCAACATTCTAAAAAAATAATTATGAAGAAAAACTTGACTGGATACTAGCCAGTCAACCACTTCATACAATTATCTCAAATGTCGACATCCATCCAACAATAGGTGTACAAAGTGGTCATAAACCTTTAACCTTTGATATTCCAGTTGGAATACAACCAAGACCAGCATCTCCAAGAATATCATTAAACTTTAAAGCAGCAAACTGGATTAAATTCAGAAGCAAACTAAATGAACAGTTGATGTTATGGGACAACACTCGCCAATTAATATCAACATCAGACATAGAAGAATATTCATCCTTTATCACGAACAGTATTACAACAGCAACACAACAAGCCATACCAACATCTAAGCAAATCATCACAAATTTTACACTAAGTGAAGCATCTTCACGTCTCATTATACTTAAGCATCAAGCTTATCGAAAATGGAAAAAGACCGGCGGTGCTGTAGATAAACAACGTTATTACAACATCAAGGTGCTACTGACCAATTCACTTAGGAATGACAGAAGACATAACTTTAAGAAATTAATGTCGTCTCTATGTCATAATACAATGTATTCAAATTCAGTATGGCTTACTGTTCGTAAGTTCCATAATAAAAGGATTAAGCAAACATTTCCAAACACTATACAGTACAACAACACATCGGCAACATCAGACAAGGAGAAAGCAGACCTATTTGCGAAATATGTTCAAAATGAAGTCTACTTTCAACCACCTGATACACTGCCATTTCATGATCAAGTTACACGACAAGCAAGCATCATCAAGAACGGGAATAACACCATATATAACAAAAAGAAGTGGAAGAAAATTACATCACAAGAAGTTAAGTGCAACATAAAACAACTCCGAAACAGGTCCAGAGGTCCCGACAACATACATAATAGGTGTTTAAAAAATCATTCAAAATTACTTATTGATCACCTAACAAACCTATTTGACTTGATCCTGAATGTGGACTACATACCAAATTTATGGAAAAGTGCATATATTATTCTAATATTAAAACCAAAAAAAGACAAGAAACATTCTTCTAGTTATAGACCAATTAGTCTACTTAGTTGCATGGGTAAACTATTGGAGAAAATAATGAAACAACGACTGATGGTGGAACTGGAACCACAGAATATCGTACCAGTGCATCAAGCTGGATTCCGTTCAAAGAAAAGCACAATCTATAACATTGTGAGATTAGAAAGATATGCACAGAAACAAATTCATGGTGATCAAAGAAGGCGTCATGCAGCAGTTATTTTATTCGACATTGAAGCTACATTTGACTCGGTCTGGCATGATGGCCTTATTTACAAATTAAATGACTTACGACTACCACATTACTTAATCAAATACCATATATCATTCCTCAACAATCGAACTGCTTCAATAGAACTGGAAAATACGTTATCAAGACCATTCAGTTAGATAGTGGTACTCTGCAAGGATCACCATTATCTCCATTATCATATATCGTCTACACTTCTGACTCGATGAATGATATACCACCACACACTGAACATGATCTCTTTGCCGACGCCACCGCACTATGGACATCCTCAAACACATTAACTAGTCTAACATCCAGACTACAACAGTCCACAGATGCTTTTCAAAGTTGGTGCAAAGTATGAAAACTGAAGTTGCAACCAACAAAAACCGAAGTGATTCACTTCAGCATCCATCCAAGGAAAAAATATAAAAATCCAGTAATGATTAAAGTAGAAGACACAATAATTAAACCACTGAATTCAACCAGATACTTAGATGTTATCATCGACAAAAATTTAAACTGGAGGTGTCGCCTACGTCACATAGAAGCAAAAATAAATAGTCGTATCAGTCTTATACGATTCTTATCAAAGGCAGCCATTAAACCAAATGACACTACTATAATTAACATATTTAAAGCAATAGCACGAACCATTATCACTTATGGATCGCCGGTTCTACTCACAGCCAACAACAAAATTCGGGATCGTCTGCAAATCATTCAAAACAAAGCATTTCGAGCTGCACTCAGTTTACTAATATATACGTCAGTAGACTACATCCACAAAATTAGTAACGTGCCCAAAATCAAAAATTATGCAACAATACTACTTAATAAGTCCATCCAAACAGCAATATCAAATAACGACAATATATTGAAGACACATCTGCAAGATATACTTCAACAAATATAAAATATGTCATCTAGCTATTTCTTTTACTTATCATTCATTCCTATATCGAATATGGAGCGGTGTCAATGCAATGGCATATTCATTTATATCGTTCAGCAAATTCTTTTTCGCCATTCTTCATTCCTATATTTAATATGAACATGTATCAAACAATTTGCTTATTTGTATTTATCATCCAGCAAATTCTTTTTCCCGTTCTTCATTCTTATATCCAATATGAAGATGTGACAATCAATTTGCCTGTTCGTATTTATCATTCAGCAAATTAATATCTTGAAGACTCTTCTTCAAGATACATTCAACAAAATTAAAGAAATCACCTTACCATGTACTTAATATCTACATCGACATACTAGACTATTGATTGGTGGATCATTTCAATGTTTAAAAAGTTATATCGGATTCACACACTACGAGTTTGTTTTATATATAACAAGAAATGTGTCAATCCATATGTTTATAAAACTTTGTCATCCAGCTGTTTCTTTTATTCATCATTCATTCTCATATCGAATATGGAGCTGTGACAATGCAATTGGATATTCGTTTATATCATTCAGCAAATTATTTATTATCTACTCCATTTTTATATTCAATATGAAGATATGTAAAACAATTTGATTATTCATATTTACCATTCAGCAAATTTCTTTTATCGTTCTTCATTCTTATATCCAATATGAAGATATGTAAAACAATCTGCTTATTCATATTTTTCATTCAGCAAATTCCTCTACCTTTCTTCATTCTTATATTCAATATGAAGAGGTATCAAACAATTTGCCTATTCATACTTACCAATCAGATATTCATTTACCCTACTTCATTTTCATATTATATATGAAATGAAGTAAACCTATCGGCTTATTGAACTATTACTTATTAATGTTATTCATTCATCTTACCTCACTCTCATATTACATATGAAGTGTAGTAAAGTTAATGACTTATTTGCAGAAAAACAATCATTGAACTTATCTTTCATTACTCCATTCTCATATTCAATATGAAATGGTGTCAATCTTTTTCATTATTTTTTCTCGTTTTATTATTCACTACTTTTTCACTGTTTCATATCTGTGCTATCTATCTATACACTACACTACTTATACAATTCACTACAAACAATGTATATTACTTTCTTGTTCTCGAGACAAAAGACATATGTAATGAATCTCGTCGTTGTTTTTTCTTTCTCCAGCCTTGTATAACATCGGTTGCGGAAATGTAATGGTTATGGTTTTATTTTAACAAATAAAGGCTTTTGATTCCAAAAAAAACAAAAAAAAATTGTACAATACACATTAACTGTTCACCTTGATTATTTAGAAAATCTATCTATTAAAAAAATTATGTTTCAATGTAGTATCATTTTTATTCATTTCTTCATTTACATATTACAAAATATATATACTCATGTAATCAATTTCTTTATTGTTTTAGATAACTATTCAATCATATTTGAATAATATTAATTCTTATCTTATATAACAACAATGTCAAATACTCGTCATTTTGATCAAGAAAATAATATTGATCACAATAACAATTGTAATCGAAGAGAAATAAAAGAAAAAATAAATGATAAAGTAAGATCAATTTTTATTAAAATTAATAATAATAATAATAAATATATCCTTATTTTTTTTAATTTTAATTCTAGTCATACAACCAAACAATAATAACAATGAATTCTACTGAAAATATTACTTCAAATACAACTGAAGCTTTTCCTTCAACTTTTGAAGTTATTAGTATCGACGAAACAAAAGACAGACATATGGATTATACTCATCCTTTTGAAGCATTTTCTATTTATTCAAACTCAAACATTCATCAAAATTCAATTAATGAATCGGCCAAAAAATTTAAAAGTGAACAAATCATACTTGACAATCAATCCTCATATGAAGTCTCTGTTCAATTATCAAATACTTCTCGTCAAGGTATTAATATAACATAGATGTATATAGTATTTCTTGAATAAATTCAATAATAATATATGTCTAAGAATAACTAACTACCATTCAGATACACAAATGGACAACTCAAATAATTTGACAACAACAGAAATTATAAATATAATTCATCAAAATCAATCTCAAGTTAATTTAGGACATGTCGGTAAATAAATACATTTCTTATAACAATATTAGATAAGTAGAAATCTATATATGATATTATCTTATTATTTGTTTAGATGCTTTTAAGATCGCAATACAACAGAATTTCAATTTGACTATTCCAACAGAAAATGGGAAATTAAATAAAATCACTCATTTCAATAGAAAATCTTTTGTTATTGCCTGTCGTACAAATATGACAAGTAAGATAAATTTTTATATTGATGTATAAATTTGAAAATAAATGATATATTTGTATTTATTTAATAGAAGAATATATTGTAGAAATTATTCAAAATGAATTTAATGAAATTCTACAATATGTTTGTATAGCATCGTTGACAAATGAATTATCATCTCCCATAGTCTACATTCAAATCATTCTCAATAAACGATTGAAGAAGAAAACGTATTTTCTCAAACAAATAGCAGGTATAATGAATAAACTTGAATCGTATAAATATTAAAATAATACAAATGTTTCAACTATTTATTCATTCTAGGAATGCAATATAATTACAAAGTGACATCTAAAGATCCTGCTTGGAATAAATTTCTCAAAAAAGGTTCTATAATAATTCTTCAAATTAGAAAAAAAATGTAACTCTAAACGAAATCTTAATGTTCTATTCTAGTAGGCAATTATATTGAAGTTGGACAATTTCATTCGGTAAAATCGCATGCTGGTATAAAATTGTCCAAAAAATATCGACATAAATGTGGTAAAAGAGAAATAGAATCGGAAATACAAAGTACATCTATTCAAACTATAACAACAAGTCAACAATTAGCTAATAAAATAGCCAAAGATATTTTGAACAAAGTGAAGACATGTATTGAAGATGCTATCAATCGCGCTCAAAGGGACATGACAGATGAATCTTTACATATACGGAATGAGCAAGCACTATTGTTATATCAAAATATTTTTATAAATATTTAAAAATAAAATAATCTTCTGTTATAATTTTTTTTCTCCGATATTTTAAGATTGTTGGCACGTTTAAATCGTCCTCTTTCGATCACACAAATTTATCTCAATGGATAAATATATTGTTTGCATCGAACATATGAAACAAACACTGAGAACTCTTACTTTAGTGAGTTATTATCTATTTCATTCTCTTCTATTTAAATAAAACTTTTTCTTATTCAAACACTATTCTAGAGAATTTATGTATCTATAAATATTGTTAATAATTAAAATTAAGGTTCTATTCTTTTTCAGATAATATTCTTTTCTATCAGCATTTAGAAAAAAGAAATTACTGTTCTATCTATTATGGCCTGTGCAATTATTTGTGCAATATGTGGTCATATTGTTCTTACCCATACCGACGAAATCGCTTATGTTCAATATCCATGTAGACATTTTTTACATTTAAATTGCTTTCATGACAATCATAATAGAAGTAGAATTTGTCCTTGTTGCAATATAACTCGTGAGCATTATGCTTCGGATAAACTTATTATTTCTATATGTTTAAAAAAGAATAAAAAAAGAACCTTTCTAAATTTGTTTATATAATACACGTAGTAAAAAGATAAATAATTATTCGCTGAATAACGGATTTTTTCTGTAAATTTTTGAATTTGTTCGAGCCTCACTATGTTTTAATTTAGAAATTCAAACAAAAAACATTATATGCAACTATTATTATTTGTATATTACTAGAGATTTTACTCATTCACTAATGCTTTTTTTCTTATTTTAGATTATTCTATTACATGACAACGTCGTATTCTTTACTTACCATGCAATGCATATCTTGTCAAAACTGTACATTCAAAAACAACAATAGTAGAACACATTAAAATCCGTCTGAGATTATTAATACATACCAATTACTCTCATTTCCTTTCACACCAACATAATGACAAAACTTCCAAAACATTCTTCTCGAAAAAACATTACAACGCAACAGACGGCAACTATATATTAACTTTTCTCACTTGGCGATGAGCACAAAATAGTCCTTCTATTACAAATTACTTCACATCGTATAAATTTGTGATACTATTATCTTCTAATTTCAGATATATCTACTTACATCATATACCATAAGACCTAATGAACGATCAATTTAATTTTCACAGTAATAAATATTATAATTTATCTCTAATATGACCTTTATTATCATCAAATAATTTGGAGTATCTGAGGTTTCAAAATAGATATTATGTAAATATTTTATACCACCTGAAGATTCTCCCTTTAATAAGGAAGAATTCTGGAATGTGGTAGTAATAGTATTTATACTCACCGTCACACCCTCACCCTCAATTTTTTCTTGGATGAATTTTTATGAATCGAAAAATTGTTTATAGTTCACGCCGAGTCGGGTTGGGTGTGCACTACAAATGACTTGGGTGGGCCGCCTCGGACCAGATTTAACTTTCGTCGGACCGGACGGGCATATAAAATTTAAGGCCCGCTCTGGATCGGGTCGCGCCGTGAAAAAGTGTCCCGAATTCGAGGTCTGGTACAGAAAATAATAACAAGTACAGATCTATTATACTGATCACAAAGAAAAGGTTGCGTAACTTATAACAATAATGAGCTCATCATGCTGTTCCAACTTTATTGTAAAAGCAAAAACCAACGACAAATCAGAAAGAGCAATCAATATTGACTCTTTTTTGTGAATAATATTGCTCTCAACGTAACCGTTACGATCAATCAGAGCGGTGTGTACGCTCAACAATAGACCAGACAGAGACACGATTCATTCCTAATCAAAATGTTTTGCATGACAGCAACAAAAGATTAGAACAACGTCTCGAGACCGAACCGATTTGCAATTTTTGTAATTTGACATGCTGATATTCTCAAAAATCGTTCAATTCATCTTCGCACCAATCGATACTTTCTATTCAATACTTTTTCGCCAAGATTTTCATTGTTTGAAGTTACTTTCTCACATTTCATTCGTCGCTGTGATTTTAACACACAGTCAATCACGCCATTTTTTCGTTTTCTCTTTGCTATCTATACCAACCGAACGTATAAATTACTTTTTTTTCCTCTATACAACGGCAATAGCCTAACTTGCTGACAACGGCAATCGACAATCCATCGACACACCTGAATGCGTACGGACAAATCCAAAACCGCTCAAGCGTAAACTTCCCCATCTTCCCTTTTCAATCAAAGTATATATACTGAGGGATACGACGAAAACATTCACAATCTAATTCACAACCTTCTATCCAACCACTATACCAAAAAACACAGAAAATGAATTCCAACTGCATCGCTATAATCATGATTGCCATAATTCTTATGACACAATTGATACATGTATTGAGTTACAGCCATGATCACGACTCCAATGATTCACTCCAAAATCCACAACAACAATTACGTGCGCTCCTCCATCGTATCATGAATCAAAAAAGTGCACCCAATCAAATATTACGGTTTTCCCATCTAACACAAATCATACCTAGATAGGCTAACAGAGCGCAATAGATGACAATCTTCATACCAACATATCTTAATTATCTCATTTTCATCACCGGATGAACTCTCATTCTTTGTCTCGAAGGGGGATAATAACTGAAGAGAATCAGGTGATTGTCTTCAGTTCTTATTCCCCTTCGACACAAAGAATGAGAGTTCATCCGATGTTCAAAACCACATGAGACATGAATCATTGTATACAATGATTCATTTCTCA
>JAJEKB010016210.1:0-13892 GCA_022393335.1 Macrotrachela quadricornifera | reverse complement strand
CCCCCCCCCCCCCCCCCCAGGATTGAGATGATCTAGCATTAAAATAGTGAAGTACACTGATTTTCAGCTTGAAAACGAGGCTCAGCCCCTCCCAGAAAAAATTTTCCGGGGTTCAGCCCCCTCCAAAAAATATTCCTGGCTCCGCCACTATGTTTAATTGAGAAAATTTTCTTTATAAGAAAAAACAAATCTAACAATTGAAATATAATATTTACACATCGAGACGAGCAAAAATCAAACTATATAAATTTAACGGAACTGACTCTTTTGAAAATCGCCAAATAAATGATTGTTGAGATGTTGTTGTTACATACAAAAGAACAATCGGTACTAATATTATATAAATTTCTATAGCTAATGCCAATTCATTACAATAATCAGCTAAATCTATAAAAAAAAAAGTACTCTGTAGGCAGGACAATATCACTGAGTTGTGCAGCTTGTTCCAGGTTATCGTAAAACTTTTCAGCAGTAATAGTTACACGAGGAAGAGGCTTACAATAATAAATAAACAAAATTTTTAATGATATTTTTCTATGCAGTATAAGAAGTATTATGATAATGTAACAATATCATATAACGATAGTGACAGAAAAGAAGGTTTAGAATGTAAATACCCTTAGAATACAAATTGTAAACCGACGATCGATAAAGAAAAATTATTTTCGTCCATAAATAGAGCGATCGTGTTACTCGGTGCACTTTTTTCGCAGTTATATTACTTTGTTTCTTTTCTTCTTCCTTTTGTTTAGTTAATGTATCATATCTTCTTCTTCTTGTGCATATTAATTGCTGAATGTTTGCGACCAATTTTCTAAAGGCATTTCCTGCCATGTAGAATTGGTTTTCTTGGGATAAATAATTTAGGTAGTTTCCCGTTGCTTTCCTAAATCTTGGCTAAGGCTTATGAAACTTGGTTCGGGTGAACCGTGCTTCTGGCGGCCTTTGTTCGCCGTGTCATCTTATCGTCTTTGGGTACTTGTAGTATTTTATAAGTGTTTTGGTGCCATCCAAAACCCCACTACACCCTGCTGATAAGAGGCCGAATTGTCCGGGACTGCTTATTTGAACAATTTCTTGTTCTTATTCGCAGCGAACCATCATACTAATGGCCGTTCCACTATCCGCAACCTGTGGACCCGCTTGGTAGCATCCGGCTTAGCCCCAAGAATGTATCATATAGTCGAACGAAAAAAAAAAATTATCCATTCGTCTTACAAATGTATACATCATCTACATAGCATCCGCAAGAATGAATTTGATGTAAATCCTAGATAGCAATAAAGAGAAAGAATTTTTGTCTATTATAAATTTTGTGACTTAAGTACATCATTTCTGTTCTAAAAAGGATGTGAACATATTGCATATTGATCACATTATGAAAAAGAAATTTTCTCAACGAACAGTAAGAGTTCTGGTATGTAATACTTACTGTGAATATAAGATAGTTTCTTTTAGTATGATAGTTCCGCTAGGAAACTTTTTATCTATTATAGATACTTACAATATTTATAATAGAATTTAGATTAGTTTCCTTCGATAAAGTAGTTCTGTTAGGAAACTTTTCATTTATTCTATATAATTACAATATTTATTATAAAATTTAAAATAGTTCCTTTCAATGAAATAATTCCGCTAGGAAACTTTTTATCTATTATAGACACTTAAAGTATTTATTATAATATCTACGATAGTTCCTTTCGATGAGATAGTTCCACTAGGGAACTTTTTATCTATTATAGATACTTACAATATTTATAATAAAATTTAAGATAGTTCCGTTCGATAAGATAGTTCCGCCCACGAAAAAAATTTTCGAGTAAAAACCGCGGTTTTAGTAAACCGCGAAAGTCAGACCATTTATGCATCTTTTAAAAACCGGTCAAAACCGCGGTTCGTAAATACCGCGGTGACGGTACAGAAAACCGCGGTTTGTACCAAGTTTTTGTAAGTGTAACCGCGGTTTTCTGTACCGTCACCGCGGTATTTACGAACCGCGGTTTTGACCGGTTTTTAAAAGATGCATAAATGGTCTGACTTTCGCGGTTTATTAAAACCGCGGTTTTTTTTTAAGAATTTTTTCGTGGGCGTTAGGAAACTTTTCATTTATAATAAATACTTACAATATTTATTATGATGTTTAAGGTAGTTCTGCTAGGGAACTTTATCTCTATTATAAATACAATATTTATAATAAAATTTAAGATAATTCCTTTCGATAAGACGGTTCCGCTATAAAAAACTTTTTGTCTATTATAGATGCTTAGAATACTTCCTATGATATTTAAGATAGTTTCTTTCGATAAAATAGTTCCTTTAGAGAACTTTTTTGATATAAAGCGAATGACGCAATTTTACTAGAAGCTTAATCAGCTGTTGTAAGATTGATTTTTTGAATAAGTATATACAAAAAGAGTAAGTTTATACTTGCAATGTGTCTTCAGAATACATTAGCTGGAAAGTTTTAATAGTTCCGGAACTATGGTAAAGGTTCCAAAATACAGGTCCGTGGCCAGCCCTCAGCTTATCTTACTTTGTGTACCCAAGCAGAAAAGAATTTGGAAAAACGCGTGTTCACGCTTCAAAAAGGCTCTTTTTGAGTGTTTACACGCGTGTAAAAGAAACTGGTCGTGTAAACACCAACAATTCAGTTTCTCTTGGCAGGAATACGTGAAAAATTTTTGTCTCCATCATTTTTTATTACAGAAACGCAGAGAATAGTGAATTTTATGCCGTGTAAACGTTCATTTTTGGGGATATGCGTGATTTAAGTAAAAAGTTCGGGCTATTACGTGTTTTCATGACTCACTTTTGTCGAAAAATTAAGATAATTTAAAAATTGACGTGGATACATCAATTAATTTGAATTTCGAAGCGTTTACACATACAATATAATTTTTCGTTTTGTTCTTTGAAAAAGTAAGGTGGGATAATTGTAATAACCAATTGGTGAACGGAGGTTTTATCACATAAATTTTTATTTCCATTATTGTTTCAGTTTTTATAGTGTTTCATCGGCTACAAAACTGTTCAGCGAATTTTTCACGCGTATTACACTGTAAAAAAAAGGAGTTTTACGGAACCAAAAAAGGATCTTCTCCTCGATACACCGAAAGATCCTTTTTTGGTTTCGTAAAAAGCAGGTTCCGTATAAAACCAATTCTGGACACCTGCAATAAAAGGTTCTGTGGGAAAGGTTTCGTACTAAACCTTTTCAAAAAATTCCAAACAAGGTTCGGTACGGAGGATTTCGTACTGAACCTTTTAAGGTAGATTGAAAACAGGTTTCGTAGGAAAGGTTTCGTACTAAACCTTGCACACCAACGGAAAAAAGGTTTAGTACGTGCTCATTGCCACTGAACCTTTTTTTGTCACCAACTCAATAACTGACGAGGGAAGCTCCAGAAGTATTCAAGCAGTTTAGTCTCTGCTTTGCATCTGCAAGTCGATCTGATTTAGGTATGAAAAGCTAAGTGCAAATTTGCACAAATTCTATTTAGCTTTTCATACCTAAATCAAATCGACTTGCAGATGCAAGGCAGAGACTAAACTGCTTGAATACTTCTGGTGCTTCCCTAGTCAGTTAAAAATAACACTTAATCGTCAAGTAGTTTCTCGAATTAGTCTACAATAAAGAGTAAATGAATTAATTTTATATAATAAAATAAACTTACCCATACAGCTCATATGTGAGTTGGCCTAAAAAGAGAAAATGAGTATGTTTATTTTCTACAGTAAAACTTACCCATAATTGGATACAAAGATGCTTTTGAAATAAAACACGATTTTATTTGGATTAGATGATAAATATATCCGCGAGTCCCATACTGAAGTCAATCTGTAACAGAAAAGAAGTTCATTTATTTGGATACAACAAACTTACTGATTAATTTGTAGGATTTCGGAAAATATTGGGCTCGGTAGTGTTGTCACCGAACCTAAAACTATATACAATTAATTAATTAATTAGGATACTAGATTATCAAAAAAGTCCTTACTTGGTTATGTGCATTCGGATATGCAGCATGTCTTCTACAATATAACAAGACATTCGCACAAATACTTAATCTTAAAACATGTTCTATATGATGATAAATTTTCATGAATTCACTAGTATATATATAGCCCACACTGACAAAACAAAACGGTGAATGAGTAGTGGACAAAAAGGTTCTGTAATTTTTTAACGCATCCTTTTCGGTACTATTGTTAAATTTTTGACGGCTACTTCACCGTATCATTAGTTACTTTTCGAGGGCAATCTGAGCGTACCGTTAGTAACTTTTCGACGGTTATCTCAGGAGTAGTACGTGCAACTTTTTGAGACCTATCAAAGAGTGTACCTCATAACTACTTCCGACTATTTCGTTGCAGTATCTGTAATTTTTAAGATCTATGTTTTAGTGCTGTCTCTACCTTCCTATGAATCATCTAAACATACTTCATTCAAGACTTATTTGGATTAGTACACTGTAAAAAAATAGGTGTTCTACTAAACTTTGAAGTTTTGGCACTGTTTTACAAAATGATTTTAATTTGCGTGGAACAAAAATCGTTTCGTAATTTTCATACAGAACCTCACCGTCACCTCGAAAATTGGAAAGAGTTTCACAGTTTTATTACGAAACCCTCTAGAAGTTTCGTGCATCGTGTACTAAACTTCAGTAAATTCGCATGTTTTGTACAAACCGTTGACAGTTTCGTAACAGCATCTAAAAGTTCCGTATAAGTTCCACGAAGCCATCCATAATTTTGTGAGTGCTCTAGTAGTTCCGGATACATTGTACGAAACGAAGCATAGTTTCGTAACAGACATGCCAAACCATTACATCATTTACGAAACTATGAACAGTTTCGTCCCATATATGCTGAACCAATTGATGTTTTGCCAAACCACTTATAGTTTTGTGGAACGACTAAAAGTTCCGTATTTCTTTTACAAATCTATCGAAAGTTTCATAAAATATCAAAAGGTTCAGCATACATTGTACGAAGCTGTTCATAGTTTCGTAAATGATGTAATGGTTCGGTATACCTTTGACGAAGCCATGAATAGCTCCGTAAGGATTGCAAAGGTTCCGCGCATATTTTACGAAACCATTAATAGTTTCGAAAGCCATGTAGTAGTTTAGTGTATCTTATACGAAACTAATAACAGTTTCATCAGTCATCTGAAGATTCCATGTGCATGTTACGAAACCATGAGGTGTTTCGTACTGCATCTAAAGGTTCCGTATATGTTCCACGAAGCATTCATAATTTCGTAAGTGTTCTAATAGTTCCTGATACATTGTACGAAACTAGCTATGGTTTCGTAACAGGTATACCGAACCATTACATCATTTACGGAACTATGAACAGCTTCGTACAATGTATACTGAACCTTTCGATATTTTATGAAACTTTCGATAGATTCGTATAAGAAATACGGAACTTTTAGGCGTGCTACAAAACTATCAGTGGTTTGGCAAAACATCAATTGGTTCAGTATACATGGGACGAAACTATTCATAGTTTCGTTAATAATGTAATGGTTTGGCATGTCTGTTACGAAACTATGCTTCGTTCCGTACAATGTATCCGGAACTATTAGAGCACTCATGAAATTATGGATGGCTTCGTGGAACTTATACGAAACTTTTAGATGCTGTTACGGAACTGTCAACGGTTTTGTACAAAACATGCGAATCTACTGAAGTTCAGTACACGATGCATGAAACTTCCATAGGGTTTCGTAGTAAAACTTCAGAACTTTCTTCAGTTTTCGGAACTTAAAAAGGTTTTGTATGGAAATTACGAAACGTTTTTCATGCTACGGAACTTAAAATCGTTTCGTAAAACAGTGTTAAACCTTCAAAGTTCGGTAGAACACCAATTTTTTTTAGAGTGTGGTCACCAGTCCCCGTTCCTTTCAAAAGAACTGGTGACCAGTCCCCGTTCCTTTCAAAAGAACTGGTGACCAGTCCCAGTTCTTTTTAAAAGAACTGGTTATCCAGTTCCAGTTCTTTAAAAAAGAACTGGTTATCTGAACCAATTCAGTTCTCCGATCAAGAACTGTCATACATCTATTGCGAATACGATTTTCAGCGGAAAAAATATCGGCGAAAATTATATTAGAGAAATAAAAGAATAGGTAAAATTCGATTTTTAATTAGCAAAATATACTAGGAATTCTAAACGCTAGAAATTGTTCCTGACAAGATGCAAATATGCACAGTTGACATGAGAAATAATAGGTGATATGGTCCGATAAACACCAACTCTCGCGCGTTCTGTCGATCGTAGTCAATAGTATCCCTTTGAAGACATTTATCTTGACAGTGAGGGTTTCTGAGTATTCCATTGATCTTTATCTACCGGATCCTACATCCTCGCTTCTTTCCTCACGTTCATGCAAAGCTTCATAAATCTTTTTATGCAAACATTTTTGTGCAGAAAAAAACTGCGCTGAAATATCTTTCGTTATTGTAATACCATGCTTGCTCACCAACTTATTTATCACTTAATCCTATTTACCAATAAGCTTTATCAATATGTGATTCAATTCGGTCCGGTCCGGTTCGGTTGAAGTTTAGTTTTTTTAAAATTATATCGGTTTCGGTTCGGTTGAAATTAAAAAATCTCGGCTCCGGTTCGGCTCCGTTTATTGTTTTTTATTTTTTTTATCTTTGGTTCAGCTTACTTTTTCTGGTTTCGGTCCGGTTCAAATTTTCAAAAATGTGGACCGTGCCCATCTCTGCACCAAAGGCAAAGTCGACGATGCTTTAGTCAAAATGCGATTTGAGCAAATATCCGAATGAATCATCAATCTCATCATTCATTATACACATGAACATCGACTTTCCACATATAAAAAGATATTCATCGATTATAAAATCAAATATTTCGCCACACACCAATCATCAATACAAGACTAATTGTTGAAAATCGAAACAGTGCAAATCTAACCAACGAACCAGTAAATTGGCGTCCCACGAATCAATCAGAATAACTTCAAATTCCTTTTTTTCTTTTTTGTACTACATTTTTCAGTGGCTCTTCTTTGGAAATGTTTCATGAATAAACTCTCCCATACCTATGTCAGATCGCTAAGCAATTCTTAAAAAAATTCGTTTTCCTCTATATATTTTCTACACAGTATTGACTAATTAACATATCTGCGATCATTCTTTGATCATTTGAGTAGTTACGTAGTCAAAGCCACCTGATGATTCCTTTAGCTGGGGTGAAATCGCGATAATGGTTGCTAGACTCACCCTCACCCTCTTAATACTAAAATCAACGCGTAAAAATGCGTTTAAAACTTTTAACAAGTTCGTAACGCGTTAAAATGTGTGGTTTTTACGATTTAGAACGCGTTATTTTCTTTGATTTTTACTGCCTGAGCGAAAGTGACCCAACCCAGGAAGACCGAACCCGGGAATCCCGGTCTGTTCCCGGATTCGATGCACGCTTACTATGAAACGTTTCTTTTAATGTAGTATACATTCGCAGAAAAATAAAGAACAACCATGTCACTCTCAACTTTTTGTCCCTTGTTCATCATCGCGTTACATCACATATTTTTGCTATAACTTCAAACGGCTTGCTCAAATAAGTTCATATTTTCAGATGTTTCGGGGAAGACTGAGGTACATCTTTCATTGAAAGGACGAGCCTTCTAGACAACCTCACTATCGAACAAAGTTAATAAAACTGTAGACAAAACGTTATCGCGTTACGCTTAGACAAGTCAATATACGATCGATCATTTTCAACCATGTACTTATACAGCAGTAAGAGAATCCGCAAACTTCATTTTCAGAAAATTTTACTCGGTAAAAATCAACTTTCTCCGAAATTTATTTTCGGTGGCAACTTTTTTTTTGGCAAAAATAGATTATTTATTTATTTCTTTTTGAAGATCGAATACTTCTGTTGTGTACAGAAACAGAAAAAATGGAATTAATTCTCTTCCGTAATCAACAACAACAAATGGAGAAATGCAAAAAGATATTACTCACTTTAGTCAAATTGGGCAATCAAAATTGTTTAATCTTGCTTGAAACTGAAAGTCGATATTAAAAAACAAGATAGAATCGTATCTTTCACGTCATTTCATCTTCACGATACTATTATAAGAATGGGTATGAGGCTGTGTTTTTACCTTGCAACTTCTCAGACACATTCAGATATGTATTTCTTTTTGGCTTCATCAACTTTTCAAGTGCGTTCTCGTCTTTTCGTTTTTCTTCAAGTTAAATCTGAAAAAATATTGCACAGTCACCATGTACACAATGCAGTGTAAACATTGTGAATAAGTTGTGTCATTCGTAGATACTGAGTGTGGGAGAGAACGAATATATTTATTCAACACATCACTCGTTGTTACGCACACATCATTGAAAAAATAGCGCAATAGCAGCTAAATACCAAGGTCAGTGCCAAATCGATTCTTTTTTGAAACACGATTGAGACAGAGTGTTGAAGTAAAAGGGTAGAAATTTGGTCTCACACTTTCCCGTCCCCAACAAATGTGATAAACACTTTAACAACGACTCATCAGAGACCTGGCAAATATCCATAACAATATCACAGATCATGACAGACATCTGAGCAACTTATCACAGACTGTGACAAAAGCCTGTATTCCCCTTTTATAGTGTCAGCAGCTTCATTATATTTCATATTTTAATCCTATTGAGATTGTTCTAACAACATTTTAGTGTTAGCAAAAAGTCAATACTGCTAAAGAAGTATTGCTTTCATAGAACATATAGCAAAATGGAAAGTATTCGAGAATTTGATTACCAGAAGTTAATTTTCGTGTAAATTAAGTATGTTATTTGTGGTATTATAAAAAATAAATCAAAAGCTCTATTTTTCATTGTAAAATACATCTCTTGAAAATTTAGCCTGCACTCCCTCCCAATTTTTTATTCCTTATTTTTACCCTTTGCTTGCCTATCGATAAAATTTTCGATGGGACATATTTTACAAAGGAAAGCAATTCTTTACGTATTTTTTCATATTGACCCAAATACCGTGCTTGTTTTGATTTAAAACAACTGCTGACTAAACAAATCGAATATTATAATTGGTTAGTATTCAATGTGGAGATGATGCGTCGCTAAAGTATTGTGTTTGTTGCTAACACTAAAACAGCTAAGGTATGGTTTAGTGATTTTATGTCGTACATTAACTTCAATAAAAAAACATAATCGAGCAAAAAAAATAAATGGAAGGGTAGAACCTATGAAAAACGTCAACTCTTATCAGAAATTGCATGAAACATGAATAAACATTAGTAGCAGAACTTGTGTCTATAATAACGATACGAGCATCCGTTCGATTGCTAGTTTTTGTTAATACGTTTTTCATCTGTCAATCGGTGTTTCATGTAAACCATCCACCATGATACCTAATCGGATTTTACGGGAGAAGAAAAAGCGCGGCTCTAAGAGTACGTACTTCAATGGTACTCCAACGGCACTTCAATGACACTCCACTGGTACTTCAACGGTACTCCAATGATATTGTAGGGATATTCGTTCACGATCATGAATGCTCATATGAGCGAGAGTAGTACATCCCTACTATAATAGTAACCCTACCTTTTCATGTCCTACTACAGGGCGGTACCATTCGGTACTTATGTCCTACTATAGGGTGATACTCTGGGATCTTCATGCCCTATGTAACAGCGGCACCCTTGGATTTTCATCTCTTAGAACAGGTTGGTACGCGTGAGTTATCATGTGCTATATAAGGAATGTACCCTGGGCCTTCAGGTCTTCTATAATAAAGGTACCTTTTGGATCTTATGTCCTATTACAGAGCGGTACCCTTAGGTTCTCGAGTTCTCTTATATCGAGGTACCCTTAGGTTCTCATGTTCTATTATATGAAGGTACCCTTAGGTCCTCATCTCCTATTATATCGAATTACTCCTGGGTCCTTATCTCCTATTATATGAAGGTACACTTAGGTCATCAGAGGGATATCACAATCCTAATACTTCCAATGCCAATACCATTTGGTATTAGTGATATTGATAGTTTGCAAAGGAACATCAAAGTTGAAAATTTCGGAAAACTAATGATAGATTCGAATTAATTGATCCCGAAAGCCGTTGTTCAAACTTTATATAGCATCACTGTTTTCGAAAAAAAGCCCTTTCCCAACAAAAAAATCAAAAAACGTAAAATATGAAAAAATTCATTTTATGTTCTTGAAATTTTGTCAGGGAAATGCCTTTTTTTGAAAATGAGGATTTTTCATAAAGTTCGATCAACGTTTAGCGGTGTCGCGGAATTCGAATCTATGATAAATTTTTCAAAATATTCAAGTTTGTTTTTTCTTTGGACGCTATCGATGCCACCAGTACCATTGGAAGTATTAGAATTGTTGCATCCCTGTGGTAAACTATGGGTAGTCTTATAAAATAGTATTTTAGAACCTAAGAAATCCCTCCATATAATAGGATATGAGAATCCAAAGGTGCCTCCATATAATAGCTCTGGTGGGCCAAGAATACCTGTATGTGATAGGAGATGAGGACCTAAGAGTACTTGTATAAAATAAGAGATGAGAACATAAGCGTGCCTTTATACAATAGGACATGAGGACCTAAGGGTACTTTCATATGATAGGATTTGTTATTGATCTATTATTAATAACAAATAACAAGAATAATTACTGTTATTAATAACAACAACTTCTCACCCCTACCTAAAAGTGCTACCCTCTAGTTGGACATGAAGTCTAAGGATAACACTCTTATATAGGACATAAGGACCCAAGAGTACCACCCTATAGTAGAGCATAAGGACCCAACAGTATCTCTCTTATACAGAATATGAGAACCCAAGAGGATCACCCTATAATAGGGCATGAGGACATGATGATGTATGAGCACTAGTACGTATGTACCGCCCACGCGCAAGAGTATGAGTAGTATATCCCTATTCGATTGGTGCTCCACTAGTACTTCAATGATACTTCAAATTTTTTTTAGAGTATATGAGTCTCGCTTTTTCCCTCTTGGGACTTCCTCTTTTACTCTTCTAAATTTCAATATCACCCATCGGTCCTTTAGATAGCAATACTTAACTAGATAGGAAAGAAGAAAAGTTTTTCATAGTGAACAAAATTGGAGTGTGAATTTTTTTCCTTTTCTGTTTCTCTTTGGTTAAAGTTAGTTAATTATATCGAAGACGAGTTGAAGCCAAAGCTCGGACGAGTACTTGTGACAAAATTCGAGTATTTTCATTATAACTCTTATTTTATTTGAAATGAGCCCACACGCAAAAGGTCTATTTTACTCATCTCATTGAGGGCTACAAAAATGCCTATATAAAGTTTTCTGATTTGAGTTTCACTCAATTGAAAACTGCACTCACGACGAAGGGTCACCAACTTGAAAATCGCTTTTGGGCTGATACTTTGTGCACAAATAGACCCTAGTGAGGCTAGGAAAATCCTAAAATGGTAAGGGCTAATAGGCTCTTCTTTCCGAGCTATAGTCGTTTTACTAAAATTTCTGTCTGTGTCTGGGTCCATACTCAAAAATCGAGTGATCGTATTTTGATCTGAATTTTTGTCGATACGTAGGTCTAGCAACATCTAGCATTCCCTAAAAATTCCAGTTCATTCATATGCTTTCTTCACGAGATAATACATTTTCAGAAAAAGTAGATTTTCATGAATAGTTGGTGAAATATGAGTACTTTTTGAAAATTTATTATCTCGTGAAGAAAGCATATAAATGAACTGGAATTTTTAGGGAGTGTTAGCTGTTGCTAGACCTACGTACCGACAAAAATTCAGGTCAAAGTACGATCACTCGATTTTTGAGTATGGACCCAGACACAGACAGAAATTTTAATAAAACGACTATAACTCGGAAAGAAGAGCCTATTAGCCCTTACCATTTTAGGATTTTCTTAGCCTCACTAGGGTCTATTTGTACACAAAGTATCAGCCCAAAAGCGATTTTCAAGTTGGTGACCCTTCCTCGTCAGTACAGCAAGTACTTGTACCCATTGGTACTTGTAATTTTAAGCATTATTTGTAGTTTTTTTCGTGTTTGTCAACAATTTGAAAGGACTGACATATATCATGTTGTACAACGGAGGATGACGAGTAAAATGAGCTCATTGGGTATGGGCACATTTTAAATGATATAAGAATTATAATGAAAATACTTGAATTTTGTCATAAGTGCCAATCGGACCTCTAGTAGGAACAAATTATAAAGAGACATAATGTATGGGACAAAATGGTTTTGGGGCGAAATGAATGAGACGTAGTGTAATGAGACGAAATGATAGGGTGTCGACGGAAAAACTTATTGGAATGAGCAAGTAACAAACTATTGTAATTCCATCTGTGACTTTGACAGACAAGAAGTAATAATTGAATACTCACTGTTGTGGGGTATGGTACATTTGAGGCATTTCAGCGGTCGAAATGGTGGTGACGAAAAAACATGCATTTTAACAGCTATTTTTGAAATATCTCTGTGTACATCTTTGCACCGAATATGTTGTATATAAACAAACGTCCCTTTAATTGCTTTATTGGGTAGTGAAATGCTAAGCTCGATACAAGGGGAAAACGACGTACTTTGTACTCCCCAGGAGCCATGTACTCTAATGACTCCACGGACGTCATGGACTTCGCGGATTTCGGGAGTCCACGGAGTACAAAGAAAAACGAGATGCTTGTATACTTTTTGGACTCCGCTGTACTTTCGAAGTTTAGGGAGTACGATGGCAGTACACGAAGTCCATACACTGTAAAAAAATGCGCCGAATAATAAATCATTCAAAAGGATTTATTAGTTTCATAAACGTTTTCATATACTCTTTTTTCGTTTATTATTTTCATAAATCCTTTCATATACCCTTTGAGCCCATAAACCGTCGAAAGGGTATGTTATACGTTGCACTTTCATAAACCGTTTAGGGTATATAACTGGTAATATACCTTTAAAAAGTTGATTAATTCCATAAACTCTTTTGAAACCGTAGAATAAAAAAGCTTGTCAGCGCAGCCCTTTTAAGGCTAAAATGTGGAACTCACATATTCATATAAGCTAGGAGCTGTGTTACTGTAAATTTTTTATAATGTTAGTGCTCTACATTGATAGATATATATTAACAGCAAGGCTTTAAGGTGAAAGAGAACGATGATAAAACACAGGAATCATTTATTCCGTCGTGTCTGCTGCAATGGAGAGGTATTTTTGATAGAGATATGTGCAATGAAGACCTGTCTGTAATTGGAGCTGGTCTGTAAGGGGAGACTTTGAAAAGTCTCGACTTAAAACTTACACTCACTATTTTCCTTCGTCAATATGTGAGTTCCACAAAACGCTGCCGAAAGCGTTTATAAAACTAACCAACTTTTTAAAGGTATATTACCAGTTATATACCCTAAACGGTTTATGAAAGTGCAACGTATATCATACCCTTTCGACGGTTTATGGGCTCAAAGGGTATATGAAAGGGTTTATGAAAATAATAAACGAAAAAAGAGTATATGAAAACGTTTATGAAACTAATAAATCCTTTTGAATGATTTATTATTCGGCGCTTTTTTTTTACTGTGTAGAGTACAACAGGAGCACAAAGGAATCCGCGGAGTACAAAAGTACTGAAGTACGTCGTTTATCCCTTGGCTCGATAGCATTCAACGACCTAGCACTATTCAAAAACGTTTGTAGAATAATTTTTAGAATACAGCAGTAGCTGCTGTTACCATGTTAACGCGCCTACTACAATCGTGCCTATTGATTCCCTGATACAGCGATTTATTGTAAATTCTGTGTATTTCGGCCCTTACAGTTACCAGATACCTAGTTTTAAGAGAGGGTCCACGAGAGGACCGAACTTCGCCATACTCTCGAAA
>JAJEKB010016209.1:0-16210 GCA_022393335.1 Macrotrachela quadricornifera | reverse complement strand
ATCATTGGGGCAGCGGAAGATTCTCAATCCTGATGAACATCTCTGATTCATATTATACAATTTTATATTCATTTTTTTTAAATATTTCTCTTGTAAAAATTTCTTAAAATACATACGTCCAAGTTGAATTTCTCCACATAATGATGTTTGTAAAACACGTGTTAAATGTTCATAAAAAATTGCATTTAAATTATTATCATCAAGACCACAATGAAATTCATTTATTTGTGCTTGTAATTGAACATTTGTATTATCAATACGTTTTGTATTATAATTTTTTTCCCAAAATTTTATTGGACGAGGATAAGATGATATAAATGCTGCACTACCTAATAATGGCATTAATGGAGAATTTAATAAAGCTGATACTAAACATTGAACCATTAATATAGCTGAATCTAAATAAATAAAATTCTTTATTTTTATTTTTTATAAAATAAAGTTTTTTTTCATTACGTGGTATACAAAATGGTTGAGCAATAGCATGAAATGCTGATCCCCATGATATTTGCCATGGTGCACAATAAACAAAAATAAAATTTAATTTTTCTTTAAAATCAATTAACTAAATATAAGGAAAATTTTTTATAGAAAAATAAACTTATTTTTAATATTAAAATTACTTTTTCAGTTAATGTTGATAAAAGAAAATAATTAAGTAGAAATGTTTCAGAACGATTTGATGCCATTATATATGTCATTATTGTTGTTAATAATACATATAAAAAATGTCTTGAAGAATTACAATAACCAATACGAAGCATTTTCATTGAACATAATGTTAAAATTAATATAGATGGTCTATAGAATATAAATTATTTACAATATTATATCGACAAATTACAGAAATGACAGAATTTAAGAATTGTTATACAGTAATATCTTTCTATAGTGAGCATCCTTTGATCTTTTCAATTTTTTCAAAATCAGAGGTTTTTGCAGAAATACACACATGTTTTCCAGATATCGAAAGCACACTAGTGAATAAAGAAATTTTTGAGTTTTTTGCAATGTTTTTCGAAAATAGAAAGATCAATCTATGTTACAATAATCTTTGATAGAGCTGTCTATTATCATTTTCGAATACACATAGATGGCAATTTGAGATTCTAGATCAAGATGTATAACTAAGACTAATAAATGGATTCAAAAAGATGAACGTTTCTCCTCAATTCCAATGGTTCAGACAAAATTGACGCCTTCTCCATCTATCTCAACTAGTTTCCTAAGATGTTCATTAGCAACCCATTTGCTGAAAATAGAATGGAAAAAATTGAAGTCAATGATATGAACAGTAGTCACTTGACAACCCACCAAATCAAATCATTTTCTCCAAACTCCTAAGTAATGTCCATTATAAAGGATTTTAGAATAAATGATTAATGACTCTAGTGATTTAGGTACACTATTAAGTCAATGTATGCATAGCTACATATAAACCTAATGATATAGCAAAATTCTACTTGTAATGAATTCTGTCTGTTCTCATAAGCTTACAATAAAGACAATTTTTTCTTAATAATTGGTACTGAATGTGATAGTGCACCAAGATATGTACATGGTAAAAGAATATTTTTTTCAATAAATATAATCCATACAAATAATTTTTCAATGAATAAAACTTTTGTTGCTTCTAAAACATTAAAAATAAAAATTCTTTATTTTATTTCTTCAATTTAAAATTTTTCTTTTATTTAACCTGTTGGTTCAAATAATGTATAATCTGCTTGTTTAATAAGTGGTTCACTAAATAATAACCATGGTAATTGTTTACGAGCTTGTGGTAATATATAATGAAAGAAAATACCCAATATAATAACTATTGAACATATAATATAATTAAGTATTGGCTAAAAAAAAAACAAAGAATATAAAACAAACAAAATATTAGAGAAAACTTTAATATACTTGAAGACTTATAAATGTTGTTGATGCATGAGCAGCAAAAACAAGAATAAATATAAGAAAACAAAGTAAAATATCTGACTGAAAACGTTGTTTTACAATTATTTTTAATTTATCTGGCAATGGATCTTGTATATCACTGTGATTAATTGATGTTGATTTTATATGTAATAAATCATGTTTAATTATATTCCAAAGAACAGTTGGATTACTTGAACCACGACTTAATTTATAACAAATACTAACTGTGAAACCACAATAAATTGAAAATAATATATTTTGCATATGATCCTATTTAAAAAAAAAAAAATACATTTGAACATTTATTTAAAAAAGCAAAAATAATAGGAAATTTTCTTTACTTTTGATGCATCTATTAATAAACCATAATATCCAATAATTGATAGAAAAATAAAATTTATTATTGATAATGAAAAACTATATAATGCTCCTGGTATATTAATCATAGCTGTACCACCAAATAAATGCATATCAAAATTTTCAAGTATACAAAGAAAAAATGTTGAACATTGTGGTAAAAGACCAAATAAAAATAATAATGGTAAACATAAAAGTATAATTGATAAAATATTATAGATCATAATACAAACAGTTACATTAGAAAATTTCACCCCAAATAATATAAAATACCATGAATAAACTTTTAATTTATAGATTAATAATAATAAACTTGAAAATAAACAAAAATATATTGCACGACTTATTGCTGTATTACGATTAAAACCCTAGGAAAAAATTAATATATATATATATATCTTGAATAAAAATAAAAACAAATTTCTTACATGAACAGGTGTATTAACATCTGGTTGACAACTTTTTAATAAAGAATATTGTGATGCAGCAATAACACAACAATAAACAAGAACTTCTAAATCATAATAAACATCGTTGTAAAGAACATGAATACCCACTATTGAGACAATAATTGATAAGATTATACATAAAATACATTCACCAATTGATCGATCTCTATTCAATAAATACAAAAATTTTATTGGTTAAAATTCTCTTTTGGATAGATAATTTAGAATATCTACAAGATAAATTTGATCTCTAAGGTACTACTACCTATGAAATTCAAGTAAAAGTTCAATATAGTCATTTTCATAATAAATAAGAGGAATTTGTAGTTAGTTTATAACATAATCATTATGACAGTATTCTTTTAAGAAGCTATTTATAAATAACTTGTATTTTTCGAGTAACGTACACTATGTCAATCTTGCTTTCGTGATCTGACTGTTAGGCATTAATTATAATTCATAATTATTACAACACAGTTCGAGCTGATGCTAAGTTTGTTGATATTTAATAATCAAAAAATCTTTTGACTTCTTTTTTTTTATTCCAATAAATTTATAAATCACAGCTATGATTGTAAATTATGACTATCGTGAAGATTAATATCTAGTCCAAAGTCTTTGATTTTTCTATGATATAAATAAGAGCTTTTATAACAGTTTAATTCCATTTAAAAGAACTACTTGACTAGATTAGTTCACATTAATAACCTACTCTTATCAGATGAATCATATGAATTATTTCTATTACCTATCGAAAACAGTTAATAACCAAAGACGATCAAATGGAAGAATAATATTTCTATTAAATAATTTTAATCTATAAGTTTGTCCTTTAATTGATTGATGTTTAATTCTTGTTTGATATTCACGTTGTTGTGTTTGTTGTTCTTGTGGTGTTGTATCAATACTACTTGGTATTTGTCGTCGTGTTTCATCCGTTATAATAACTGGTCGTCTCGATGTTGATGAAGTAATCAACAAAAAAAAAGAAAGAAAACAAAAAAAAATTATTTTCTTTATTTTAAAAGATTTATTATACTTCATATCGTCTTGATTGATGTCGTTGCTGTTGTTGTTGCTGTTGATGACGATGACGACGACGACGACGACCAAAAAATGAACAAGTTTCATGATTTTGTCGAGTTGTTTGTGAAGGTGTTGTTTGTTGTTCTCTTGGCATTTGTTCAACTGTTGTTTCAGTTTCATCACTAATACTACGTGCTATTGTATCACTAATATAAAAAAATAAACAATAAAGAATATTTTCAATAACAACAATATAAAAAAAATACCTCAATGGTTTTGGATCAGATGTTTCCATACGTGCTTGACATGATGTATCACCAAAAACATATGAGAAAAGTTTTCCTAAATTATGATAAATAAATAAATATATATATATATATTCATTGAATTAAATTTAAAAATATTTTCAAAACCATTTTCATCACGAAAATAATGTACTGTTCCTGGACTTGTTTCATTATGCCATTCAATTTCATCAATAATTTGTGATGATGAATCTTGATCATATTGACTAGGACTAAATGAAAAGTAAAAAAGATTAAAAAATAAGAAGAAAAAAAAAGGCTATACTTTTGTCGATAAACAGGTATCCAACGAGGTCGATCTGTTGTACGTGCTAATAATTGTGATGATTCTTCTGATGGTGTTGTTGTTAATGAATCATCACGTAGACTAGTTTCATCATGTAAAGCTAGAAGTAAAAAAAAACAAAAGAAATAATATAGAAAATTATATTAGAAATAAAATTTACAATCATAATTTGATATTCGTTCACCAAAACAAGTTTCTAAACAAAAATTATTTTTTTTAATTTTATTTTTCTATATATAAAATAATACCTTTTATTAGAACAGCTGATCGTCGATAGGATGATGATGGTGAAAGATGATGATTTGAATCGTATTCATTATTACAATATAATTGACGTTGATCAACAGCTAAATAATAAAAATAAAAAAAAATAAAATTCTTTTAATAGAATTTTAAATAAATTCTATTAACATGTTGCACGACGTGATGTTCGACGTCTTCTTCGACCTTGATTTGAATGTGTACGACGAAAACGTGTTGGAATAATTGATTCATCTTGATTATCATTATCTTGTTCAATTAATTTTGATGAATATCGATAATCATTTGAATAAGATCTTTTATTAGGTAATAATGGTTCAAGAGATTCAGCTTGTTCAGATCTTTCATCATCATCAGCAAAAACATTTTCAAGAATTTGTAATATTGGACGCCAATCATCTATTGGAATATCAGCTGTTGAACATGCTTCATCACGAGTTTCCTATTAGAAAAAAAGAAATTCTCAATTTGATCGAAATCATAATAATCTATAGCTATTCAATCAAAATTTATTCAGAAATCATAAGAAAATTATGATTTTATTTTGAAAAAATTTACCGGTTTATTTTCAATAATTTGTTCAGTTTTTTCTATAATTGAATTTGTTTCTTGATTATTTATTGATCGAATTTTATTAAGATTATCTACCATTGATTTTGATTTTTTATTTAAACGATTATCATTTATTGAAGATGATTGAATTATATTTGATTGTATTGAATCATTATTAATTAATAATAAATTAATATCAGATTGAACACGACGAATAGAATTTTTTTTTTGATAAGTTTTTATTAATTGTTTTTGTTCATGTTTTTGACATAATTTTGAATCAGATACACATGTATCTTGAAGACTAGGTCCTTGTAAAATAACATCAGTTAAGGAATATTTTGTTATATCATTAATTTGTTCATTAGATTTTTGTGTAAGTGTAGGTGTAGGAGGAGGTGGAGGTACTAATGTTGAAGGATGACACTCATTTGTTGTTGAAGCATTTGATCGACGTATATGAGTATATGAATCATCATAAATTGATGGTAAATTAGAATTATTACTACCATATAATGAATCAATCCATAAAGGCCTTAAAAAAATATAGAGAAACTCATTATGACTCGTTGGTTTTTGTATTCATTATTAGTCAATTCTTAAAACGTTTTATTCGAAATTAAGTACATCAGAAAATAGAGTGAAATGAACTCTACATTTTGATATAGTAAAACGTAATTTTTTAGTTATGAAGGCTTAGATAATTTTCGATATATAAGCGAAAGACTTTTATTTTGCTGATTAAAGAATTTTACGTAATTTATTGATAAATCTAATTTATAGTTTTTTAATTAATAAAATAAAAATCTCTTGATTATATATCGAAAATTTGTTTAATTCCGTACGATCAAAAAAATGATCAAATTAAGTTCGATCTGTTTTCATAATAGAGAAATAGCATTCATTCATCTTATAGATCAATCAATATTTTTTTTTTCAAATAAAATTTACTGTGTTTCTCCTAATGAAGCATCAATTGTGGTATGTTGATTAAGTAATTTAGGTTCTTCTTCAATATCTTCATTCGTATTATTATTTGTTATTGTTTTATTTTTATCAGCAATTGTATCATCATGTCTTACAGCCAAATCAAAAAATTTATGTAAACGATAATTTAAGAATTTAATAATAGAAAATAATATCGCAATTATTAATGGATAAATATAAAACGGTAATAGACTAACTGGTATAAACTTAAAACAAAAAAAAACAAAATAAGAATTTTATTTAATATAAATCGAAAATAAAAATACATACTAAATATAAAAGAAGAGGAAATGTCATAAAACAAATCCATAAATAAATATGTACAGTGTTAGCCAATGGTGTTGTATATAAATCATAATAGAATCCACCAGTTAATGCAGGAATAATTCCATGCAATAAAATATCAAGACAAAAAATAGTCATTTATTTATTTAATATATCAAATAAAACGAAAAAATTCATCTAAAATTTTGGTTTAATAATATTTTTTTTTCAATGAATTTAAAAATTGATTATTATAAAATATAATTACAAAAAGAAAATTAATTTCTGCTAATACAAATAAAAAAAAAGTAGTGAAAAATATTTAAAAACAAAAATAACTATGAATACATTTGAGAAAAAAATTGTTCTTTCGTTTTTATTAATACAAAACATAAACATTTAAAAAATCCACTGTTTTTTTTCTTTTAAATCTGGATGACGTGGATCACCTTTAATTATTGCTGCATCAGCATCAATAGCTTGATCAGCACCTTGATCTTCTTTTGTTTTATAATGTCCACTTTGACGTGATTTATGATAACATAAACCAAAACCAATAAGAATACATATTAATACAAAACACATTATACCAAGAATAATACCTAAATTTCTTGCATATATATTTTGTTTATAAATTGGACGTGGTAAATCTAAAATTAAAAAAAGTATTCGCTTTTTTTATTATTAATTAAATTAAATAACAAACTAAGTATAGTAAATCCACGATCTGGCGGTATTTCTATAGGTTCAGGTGCATATTTAACAGGTTCTGTTCCACATGGCCATTCACTAATATTAATAAAATTTGACATTAATTATTTATTTATTTATTTATTCTTACCGAATACTTCCACCTGTCCATACTATATTTGGATCACGTTCTTCCAAAAAAGCATACTTTAATGGAAATATTCGATTAAATTGTAATCGAGATATACAACCACTAAAACCTTGTTCAGGTGGTGTTGTTTCATTTCTACCAACATACATTATACGTGGACTATCAAATTGCATATCAATTTGTTGTGTTTGAGGAAATGTATCAATATATGGTTCATAATTATCAACATTTACTATAATACGTTTACCACGATCACGACGTGTTACAATAACTTCATGATTTTGTCCATTTGTTAAATCATATGGAACATTATATTCAAATGTATCAAAACCATAATTAAATTTAACACGTACACCACCATTATTATTTAATTCAAGTGTAAAATAATCAATCATACCTTTTTCATCAACTCTATCAGATTTTAATTGCATTAATATACCTTGTTTTTTATATGTTGTAAATAAAACACGTATTGTTTCTTCTTCAGTTGCAGTAACACCTTAATTAAAACAAGAAATTTATTATTATATTATTAAAGATAGAGAGCAAATTTTTCATCCTTTTTAATATTATTTTTCAAATATTGTGATAATAATAATATTATGTCAAAGGAAAATGTAGACTTTATGAATAAAAAAAAATGATATTTATAAATTATAAATAAGTTCTGATTTATATTTAAAAATATTAAATTATCAAATTTTTACTTTTCTAGACGATGCTTTTAATAGCAGTTATATTATGTCATTCTTCATTTCTATCGATTATCTGATCGTAAATATTAATTTACCTTCTGTTGGAAATGTATATTTAATCATTGTATTTGCTTCTAATCGTGTACCAATTTCAGTTGAACAAATCGGTCCACGAAATGGTGTAAATGTACAATCACAATCATATGTTGACCAACGTTCATTACATCGTCCACCATTTAAACAAGGATTACTTTGACATTTACCAATACAATCTGGTGATATACCATATATTCCACGTAATGCTTGAGATTTTAAATCAATTAATTCTCCATTAACTTGAAATGCTCTTATACATCCAACAAAACCATTTCGATTTGTAACTGATGCTCCAATAGTTAAATTTGATGTTAAACGTATATGTCGAAATGTAGTTTGATCTTCAGGATTAGATGCTGATAAACCATCAACTGTTAATCTTGCTTCTTGTCGATTTATTTCAAGATGTACAGTATGCCAATCATTATCATTAAAATCATATGGTGCACGAATTGTTATAATATTTGTTCCACGACCAACACTATATCGAAATGCTATTTCACGTGCTGCTTGAAGACGAATCTTTAAAAATTGAAAAAAAATATAAATAAAAATTTAATAAAAATAAAAAAAAAAATTTTCTTACTTCAATAAGATCTCCATCATCATAACCAATATTTTGTAAAATAATAGCTGAACCAAATGTAGCTGAATCAAAACCAGTTTTAAATTGAAAACGTATATCACCAGCTACTTTAGCTTCAAATGGTGGTGCTGTTAATATTGCATCAGCTTTTCGAAATGTTACTATATTATCATAAAGTAAATCACCTTCACAATAAAGACGACCTATTTGATATCGACCATATTGTTGTGAACCAACCGGTCCTTTAAAAGATTATTTTAAATATAAATAAAAAATTTTTGTATTTTACCTGTATCACCAAATTCTACTCGAAGTACAGGTAAAAATTCTTTTCGTGTTATATATCCAGCATCTTTAAGTTCTCTTGGAAATTGTGAATCACAATTACAAAATAAATTTGGATTAATACATGACATATCTAAACCACAAGCACATTTTCCTGTTCCTATTTCACTTCCACCCCAATAATCCATTGTTTGATTTGTACGACCAATCCACCAACCAAATGGTGCATTTGGATAATTTAATAATCTTGAATTAAAACATGTATATTCAATATATTGTTTACATACATGTGAACGATCAACAAGTGTAAATAATTGTGGTAATGGTATACGATAATTTATTGTTTGAGAATAAATTGAATTAGGTAATTGATAACCATTTGATACATAACTTTCTAATTCATGGTAATGACCGATTTCTGTTACATTAAGAATTTCAGATTTAGAACCATAACGACATAAAACTGGAAATGGTGGTAAAGGACCACTACCATCAATATCAATTATTGTTACACGTTCAGGAATTATTTCATCAATTTTCATACGATTTAATTTATAATCAAGACATGATAATGGCATATCACTAATATGACAAACAGCACCACTATAACCTGTATTTGAACAATCACAATGAAATCTTGTCCATGTCTTAAAAGAAATATTTAATTGATTCATTTATATCTCATCCAATAGAGTTTATTGAAATAAGAAAAAGTTTGAAAAGCTTTCAATTTATTGTTTACTAACAAAAAACTACGGTCATGTTGTTGAAAATCAAATGATTCAGAAAAATTCAAAATGAAGTGTTTTAATCTAAAAATTTTTTCTATACATAGATTTATGGATCATTGGAAAATTCCGAAGATTTCAACTAAAATAATACATTCTATCTCATAATATGATATATTACGAAATCAATTCTAAAAATTCGAATAAATTATAGAGTTCAATACAAATAATCAATTTTTAAAGTTCTGCATACAGAATTAATTTCAAAAATATTTAAATTAAATTGAGTATATTTTCTAAATCATTATTTTATTCTTACTTGATAACATGTACCACCATGTCTACATGGATTTGGTGTACAACGATCAAACATTTCACATGCATCAATAAGTACACCATGATTAATAACAGTTCCTGTTCTAGGACGATTATTATTATCTCTAATAATAGTTAAATTATTAGTTAAATCTCTTGGTAATATTTGTATTCCACTCATAATTAATTGTCTTATACAACCAACAAAACCATTCATAATTGTTTCACGATTTATTTGATCACCATTTGAACTAATTGTAAAACGATCAGTTGTTGATAAATTATTTCTTGTAAAAGAAAATTCTGGTTCATAATCAACAGTTATATTAAAACGATATTGTGTTAATAAAAGACTTATTTCATGCCATTGACCATCATTTAAATGATCTAAAAATTTTTTGTTTTAATAAAAGAAAAAAAAAAGTCAATTTTACCTCGACGATGACGAACTGTTCGTTTATTTCCATTTAATTGTACAGTACATCCTAATTGTCCTTCATCAAGAAATAACTAAAAATAAAATATAAAAATATTTCTTATTTTTTTTTATTTTTTTATATTTACTCGTAAAAAATCTTGATCAGGTACATCATTAATACCAATCATTAATTGTCTTGGTTCAGATAAATTTGTATAAAATAATATTCCATTGGGTTCAAATGTACGCATTTGAAAACTTATATCAATTGATGTTGCACCTGGTTTACGAAATATTTCCAAATAAGAATCAAATCTTTTAAATGTAAATGGATGCATATTCATTGAATCATCCTAAAAATAATAAATGTTCTACTATTTCTTTTTTTGAAAAAAAAGTTAAAATATAACTATAAAAAATTTTTCATTCATCATGCACAACACAAATTTTTATACATTCTTATCATGCAAAAAAAAATAGCACAGCGATATTTACACAATTTTAAATAAATTTTCTCACTTATTTATTTAAGTCTAATATATATATAATAAATAAACTAAGAGAAGAAAGAAAGTTAAAAAAAACTTTTTCTTTTACTTACTTCACATATTGCTCCAGAACCAATCATTCCTTGTTCAAGACCATATAATAGAATTTGTCGTTGTAAATTTTGTAATATATCCAATATAGCACTTGTTGATGGACTTACATATAAAACATTTTCTAAACAACCTTGAAAATTTGGACGAACACTTATTCCTCGTTCTACATGATTTGGTGCTCCACCAACATAAAGCTAAAAAAAAATAATCAAAATTTATAGATATTACATCGAAAATTCAATCACTTTTCTGGATAAATTATTATCTGAAAAGAGTTTTGTTAGTTCAATAACTTTTCTACAACTAATACTAATTTTCACTATGAATAAAAGGTCAGTCTAATTCAGAGTTCGTTTATCCAATAACGTATAAGGTCCTAAGTAGTTAGTATAGTAAAACTAATGTATGTTTATAGTGACTTAATAGTACAAATCAATAAAACTATGTATAGCAACTTTTTCATTGATAATGGCATTCTTCATTGATCATAAAAATGGTATTTGAATTTGTTTGACGAATGGTACCAAATACATCACATTGTTTACTTTTTTAAAGCATGTTTGCAATTTTTGCCTTTATTAGATAATATGATCTTAGACCATAATTTCAGACAATTTTTCGCATAGACTACAATCTAAATACGATGAATTTGGAAGTTAACAATTCTTTGAAATCAATGTAGAATAATATTCTCTTATTTCAAGTTTAACTTTCCGATTTTTGCGAAGTTATACTATGAATAATTTCTTGATTGAAAATACAAATAGTCGAATTTATTTCATATCATTTATTAATATCTATATTGTCAAAGATATTCAAATAAAATAGAGAAACTAAATGTACATATATTGTAATATTGTTTTATAATAAAATACTCAAATAGAATCTTTTAATGAAATTTTTTTTAATTTAGGAAAAAAAAGTGTTACCTTTCCATCAAGATCTAAACCATTAAAAGCACTTTGTGATTCTTCACGTACAATAGTTTGATCAATTTTAACAGAAATATTTTTTAAATAACGTATTATAGCTAAATCATGCCATTGATAATCATCAAGTACACTTCCAATTTGAATAGTAGTTGCACCTATATGTTCAGGTGTTGAACCTAAATCAATTCCAACAAAAATACTTCCATTACGAAGTTCAATTGATAAATAATCATTATTTTGTGTTCCTTTAGCATAAAATAAAACACCATTTGGATAATTTGTTTTAAAACGTAAACGTAATTCATCTTGTCGATTATGTAATGGAATAGGTGTTGCATCATAATAAGCAATTGTTTGTCCATCAAAACTAAATGATGATGAAGCTAAAAAATAATATATATATTTAATTAAAATTTCTAATAATTAATTCATACTAAATGGACATCCATAAATTTCTACACGCATTGATATAAAATTATTCCATTGTCTTGGATTAAAACGTATATAACGTGTTATTATTGGATCTGAAAGATTATTTCGAACAATTCCATTATCATTTTTATTACCAACAAAATTCTAAAATAACAAAAAAAAAAGAAAAATATTTATAAAAAAAACAACAAAATCAAATTCTTTTATTTAATTAACAAACCACAATAATTTTATCTTCATTTGTATAATAAAACCAATTATGACCATTATCTGAATACATTATATTATATATTGTAACATATTCCTTCGCTGCACGACGTCCTTGTGTTGATATACCTGTTATATAATATCGAGAACCAAAATCAATATATAAAAATTGATCAGCATCCATATAAGCAGGTCTCCAAGCTTTAATAAAAATAAATAAATAAAAATAAAAAATAATAAAAAAAATTTACAAACCATAACGAGCATTAAGTCGTGCAGTATATGGTTCACGACCCTGTACAAATGATGAAGCAAAAAAGGCCGTATTTGGAATCTTACCAGATTCAATACCTAAAGTAGGTGGCTTTTTACATGGATTATAAAGATCAGCTGAAGTAAGACCATTAATTACTAAGAAAAATTAATATTAAAATAAGACTAAATTTATAAAATAAAACACACTTAATATAGATTGTAAAAAAATAATACAAAATATAAATAATTCAATAGATGATATTATCAACATATTGCATAAAATAAACTAAAACATGTTTGAAATTCTTGACTTATACAAACAAGGTCGATGAAGTATAACTCATTTATATATATAAATCATCTATCTTTTTTCTTTATATATTGATTGGTTGATTCGATCTTTGATTAGTCATCATTTTATGTCAAAATAAAATAAATTTAAAATGTAATTCATAGATGGCATTAACATATAGATTTAATTGAATCATTTATATTTGATAAAAAATATTCTGATTTATTATGAATAAAAAACAAGATAAAATAAAATAAAATAAAAACAAAAAACTTCTTGATTAAATGTTATATATACATATTTACAACTACGCAAAAATTCATAATATATGTCAAAAAATATATTAAAATGACAAGAGAAAAACTGTGTATTTATATTTCATTCTTTTCTGAAATATTTCATTTTTCAACATTGTTTTACAATATAAAATAGATACGTCACTTTAAAAGTATTGTTAATTTGGGAATTCGGGACCGAGGTCAAAAAAAAAATATGATTATAATTCTCACTGTCATTTTATATAAGCCATGCTCAATAATTGTTCGCATTATATGGAATCAAATATATAATTAATTAAAATTTACAAATTAAATTTTTTTAAAATAATTAATTAATTAATGTAATATTTTGGTAAATTAATGATCTAAAATGAAAACAATCAAAATTTTATTAAATAAAAAAAATTTCAGTAATACATACTTAGTGCACCATTTTGTTCCACATGATCTGTCGACCATTCTTCTGGGTAATCCAATTCCTACATAGAAAAAAATTATGATAATTAACAAAAACATTTATATTTACCTGTGTTGGAACCGCTGTTGGTGTTCCATCGTTTGGTGTATTTGCTATTGGTATAGCGTCATTTGATGGTGCATTTGGCACATGATTAGCATTTAGTGGAGGAGTAACATTTGGTATTACTCCTCCACTAAAACGTATATGGTTCATTCCAACATTGTTGGTAGAGATTGAATTTGGAATGGGATTTATTAAATTCATATCATGCCGTATAGGCGGTAATATAAATTGCAGATTTCTGCCAGCAAAAGAAGCTGGTGTCGTAATGGCTATCTCGATGTTGTCCATAATTGATAATCTATAAATTGCCGGTATACTTTATTATTGATATTTTATTGTTGTTGCAAATATGTAAATTTGAATATTACGAAAGATTGCATAGCCTTTTCTTTAAAAAATTCACAAAAGAAAGAACAGCTGATTTTACTTTCGCCTGCAAAAAAAACCAACGACGAAGTAAACTATTCTTCAACAAATATCTATGTAAACAATATAATTGAAAATTTTATTTTATTTTACTTCTTGAATTTGTTAATTATTAATAAATAATTATCCAACAAGTAAATTTTTTTTTGGATGATTTCAAATAAAATCTTTTTTTTCATTTTTCATTATGAAGATTATTTTTAAAAAAACACAGAAATATATGTCTCAAATATATTTTTTCTTTCTTTCTATCTTTTTCTTGCGTGTGTGTCAGTCAAACACTTGTAAAACAAAATTTGTTATATTATCAGTCAATGAGTCATACACTTATCTAAAGCGTTATCGTTTGTTTTAGATTGATCTTTTTTCTTAGTCTAGACAATTATAATGTCTGAAAAATTCATTAAAAATAATATGAGATTTCTTGATTTTATTCTTATAAATAAAACTAATTTATTTGTTTTGTCTTTGATTAAAATAAAAATATAATTATTCCTATCGACGAAATAAATAAACGTGAATTTTGAAAAGAAAGTAACATATATAACAATACTCTATATATATATATCAACGCGTTTTCAATAGTATATGTATCAAGCAAAAACAAAATTTCCCAAACATTTGTTATTGTTTCCATACATAATACTCAAAAAAAAACCATAGTATATACAGAATACTTTGCTGGGAAAGTTTAAATTTTGATTCATAAATTTTAAAAACTAAATGTAGTATTCTATTAATTACTCAAAACGATCATTTCAACTATTGAAAACAGAGTATAAACTCTTGACATAATTATATTAATTTTTACTTGATCGTCTTTAATCTTTTCACATTTGCTTGTAAATATATTAGATGATAAAATTGTATATATATATATATCTGTTGCTTATTTATTTACTTAATATCAATTTATATTTCTCATTTAGAAAAAAATACAAACATTTATCTTAGAATTATAATGAGAAATATTCCTGTGTAGATGTAAACAAATTATTACTCCTAAATGATAACTAACATAGCGCAATAAATAAATATTTTAATGTTTTATTTTAAAACTATTCGACAGTTAACAATCAGCCAATGCAAAAACCTGTTCATTAGAGGTCGTAGTATTCAAATTATTTTAAATTCTCTTAAAGCTCCATCTAGAAGTGTCGGCTTAACATTAGCATTGCATTAGTCTTAAATTAAGTATTAGGATAATGCCAATACTTATCATAATTGTTCGAATATTCTGCAGATATATTTCTCGTTTCAATGTTAGAATCATATTTACTCAAATTTTTCTTATAAGTCAGTCTCCTAGAACAATTTTTCAAAAAATATTCGTTTTTTCGTTTTGAATGGATATTTTTACGCAAGGAAACAGAGTATCATTTCCTGATTCAGACTAAATAGAATTTATCTTATATGATGAACCACTCATAGTGATTTCTAAGTGTGCTTGGTACATTTTCTATGGCGAATGACTCATATGATCAAAAATCTATTTTTCAGAGGGACTTTCGGACTAAATGAAAGAATGAACAGGGCTGAAATTTTGAACGGGTAGACAGATCATTAAGTATCCTATCTACAGTAAAGTTTTCAGATCTCTATCTCTTTCTAAACAAAAGTTATCAATCTCCAAAGTTTCCGAAAATGTTGACTTTTTCCTATATTTAGAAATTCATCAGATTCTACCGGCTCAATCTCCAGGGACAAAAATTTTACTGTGACTATAACTCACTAAGATGTATATGTGTAGAAAATTCAGTAGTTGCCCTTTTCTAAAATTGTGGAATTCTAGAATTTCAGAATATTCATATATAAAATGATTTGATATTAGTTTAGATGGAATTTTAGAATTTTAGTATATATATACACTTAGGGCATACAAAAAG
>JAJEKB010016208.1:0-26258 GCA_022393335.1 Macrotrachela quadricornifera | reverse complement strand
TGAAATTGTCATTACTAAATTTCGCTGCTGTAAAATAAATTTTCTGAGGTTTAAGTTATTGAAAATTGCTTTTGGTGGGAAAGAAACATGATATTGAGAACCTGCCTGCTAAAAGCTAGCATAAACTTTTTTTTTAGCGTGAATTATTTCCGTTATAAGGTTTTCCCTACTCCCTCTCAACGTTTTTACTTGATAATTTTTACGTGTACCCTCCTACGTGACGAAATTTTGATGGAAAATATTTCGTGATAAAAATTAAAGTTTTTGGTGTATTTTAACATGCTAATTCTGAATATGATGTTTATTTTTCATAAAGAGCAACTTTTGACAATGAAAATCTTAAAAACTAATTGTTTTCTGATATGTTTTGCGTCATAAACTCTGTCTCTTCAGAAGTTTGAATTCTACTATTAAAGCTTGACATATTTGTTTTGCTTTTCTTTTTTATTTGATAGATTTTTGTAAAGTTGCATTTGTGGTGAAAATTTCACTTTTTAGCTGCAAGTCTTTCTGAAGTTATAGATAAAACAATGTCTGTCATGCATTGAAAAATAAGTGTTAAAAAGAGAATTTTTTATGATAGGCGGTGGTCGTCAGGATAGTCATTGAATAAGATGATTTTAATTTTATTTTGTAGAGAACCTTTGGTCATATATATAGTAAAAATTTGGTTATTATTCATGCAACTATGGATGAGATATAGGTCTTGACATAATAAGGGAATAAATACCTATTGATGATGATCCTTCTCCTAAATATTGATTTTTTTCCTAAGACTAAAAAGTCCACGTTCTAGTTTAATGATCTTGTATCTTCACATGAGTCTCTACAAAAAAATAACTGAAAGGAAAGAAATCTCGCGGGGGTATATGGACCAGTTCCTTTCCTAGTAATTACCGAAATTACTTAAAATTTTTTAATTTTTGGGGTACAGATCCTCAAACATATATTTTTTTTGTTTAAGTGCATATAACATAATGATGAAGATTTCCTAGTAATTTCCATAATTTCTTGATAATTTGTTTTCTGATACATTTGTGGTTTGTGAAAGGGGGTAAAAATCTCCAAATATTAGGCGTAATTTCTTTCGTTTAAGGCTTTCCCCACCAAAAACTCGTTTTACATCAAAAAAAGGATTTTTGAGAAAACTATACAGAGATGTCACCTAATGACCCTACTTTAAATATTCGCTAAGAAAACTTTCAATTTCGAAAGGTTTCAAAGAGAACCACTTAAAGTTTCTCAAATTTCCTATGGTACTATTCATAGGGAACATTAGATAAAAATCGAAATAAATCATAAATATTGCCATCATCTGTTAGCTGCATGTGGTGTTACAGGTGTAGGCTTATCTATCTTGATTAGTTCTTCTGATGAATATACGATATCGCCATATGTGTTGTTGATGTCCAACGATAAGTCGATAATATGTAGGAAAAAAGTTTTTGCGTTTTTCTCGAAACTAGTTTTTGGCAAAATTGAAAAACTCCGAACAAATTTTTTTTCACTATAGTTCGTTCCACGGAACTGCGGTTTTTTTTATTCGATAGATTGATGAATTCTCTTTCGGATGAGGGTAACGGAATTTTTATTTCACCCTTAATATTGAATAAACCAACGATCTTTCAGAAAACCATGACTCGGATTTTCAGAACTTCAAGGCTTCGACAGTCGCAAAATGGAACAAAATAAAAATATTAAAAAACCCTTCCCCTCATTCGAAGCAGCAAAAATTCCTCTTTCAAATGAGACCAAGCCGGACGCTGTAGCTTGAAGTGTATTGAAAATTTTCCTGTTCCTGTGGAAGCCCTATTTTGTCCCTTGGTTTCTCATTATCTTCCGAACAGTAAGGGTCAGAGCCTTGAAATTTTTTTTATAAATGTACAACCATGGGCCAAACATTCCTACAAAGTTTTATGAAAATCCGGTGTACTATAACGAAAATCGATTTTGGAGAGGGGAGGAAGCCTTAATGGTAAGTATAGAAATTTTCTGGAAATTTCTTCTCATACGGATTTATACCTTTTATTAGCATATGGTAATTTTGGTATTTTCGGAAATTTCCTTTTTTGGAAATCTGAACATACCCCCGATGACGGGTACTTCTCAACGATTTTAACTGTTTCAAGAGAATATATTGTCAATTGTTTATAAAAGGTACAGCTTATATAGTGCATAATAATTAATTTCATAAAAATAGTTTTTTAAATAATAACTACTCAAACTCATGATCTCATGCACTATAGTAAACAAATACGGCACGCCCTTGGATAGCAAGTGAGGAACCGGCACAATCCTTTTCATTGAAAGAAGAGCAATGATCTGAATCGATCGATGGCTAGTTCTCTTTTTACAACTCACCATTTCATAACGGGTGTCAGAGAATAAATGAGCCTTTCAGTATTTTGCATATATTCCACTCATTTTTCAGTGTTTAAGAAAATATTTTTTTATCAAAACATTCCTCGTGAAAATCTCTACAAAACGTATATATTTTTATTATCTTAAATAATCTCCATTATTTTATGACATACGATACAATCGTTTCGTCCAAGAATTACAACTTTCAAACACAACATTTTAAATCTGCGATCATTGTTGCTTTGAATGTCACACTATTCAAAAAGCAAAATATACCACAAGATGCAGCGTGAAAAGCTCTACAATCTACAATCGAAAGTTCATTTCAACTGTATACTTTTTGTTTTCAAAAAAACCAAAACTCTGCGCGATCGATTTGTGCCGTTGTGAAAAAATCATTTTTTTACACACACGAGAATTCCTTTTTCTTATTTTATCTTTTTATCACCGAATACGTTTTCTTTAAAGAAAGCAAAATATACAACAAGATGCAGCGTGAAAAGCTCTACAGTTTATAAATTACAGTTTATTTCATTCCTGTACTTTCTATGTTCAAAAAAACTCTAAATTCTGTGCGATCGGTTTTCGCAGCGGCAAATCTTGGTCACACAGACTTTTGTTTTTTTTTGAAAACAAAAAATATACAGTTGAAATGAACTTTCGATTGTAGATTGTAGAGCTTTTCACGCTGCATCTTGTGGTATATTTTGTTTTTTGAATAGTATGACATTCAAAGTAACAATGATCGAAGAATTAAAATGTGCTGTAAAAAAAATTCGCACAAATGTTGTGTTTGAAAGTTGTAATTCTTGGACGAAACGATTGTATCGTATGTCATAAAATAATGGAGATTATTTAAGATAATAAAAATATATACGTTTTGTAGAGATTTTCACGAGGAATGTTTTGATAAAAAAATATTTTCTTAAACACTGAAAAATGAGTGGAATACATGCAAAATACTGAGAGACTCATTTAGTCTTTGACACCCGTTAAAATGCTGCATGAATGATGAGAGTAATAAAAGTAAAACAGCTATTGAAGCGTTAGATATTTTCCAGAACACTCATGATATATCTATAGTATTTAAAATTAGACGACGTATATCATAAATTCAGACTTACTTGTTTCAATGTTGATGAAACGGCTATGTAAATATACTTCGATAAAAAAATATGACGAATAATATTAATAAAACATTTGAATCATTTATGTTCTTACAAAAGCACTACGGCACTCTATGTGATACTAAATAAACACAATCGATTGTTTCCAATACTGAAATTCCTTCAAGCTAACCGTTTATATTCTTAATATCATAAAAAAAATATTGTATTTTAGTAATTTTGTTAAAATATAGCATTTTTTTAGAAAGACGATAAATCTTTCACAGTCTGCTTATCAGTGCAATGCAGGTGAACTGCTATCAAGTGATATTATAACGAGTATTGACAATAGAGTAAGTTGGACGAACAATAGTGGGATCCATTGAAAAATGAAAGCTGTAGTGATAGAAAACATCTAGAAAATGCTTTTATCTAAGAAAAAGTAAGTCGACAAAATCTGGCAATATTTGTTCCAGTTTGACACAAAATGCTTCCTGACTTACATTTTTCTTGATTAGCTTAGGAACGTTCTAAAAAAGATTCTGCTAAAACCATTTGAGCTGATGTTTTGTGTAGCATTAACAGTATGAGATTATTCGTTGCGCACTTTGTTTACAAGTAAATCATACTTGAGAATCATGCACTTAGTGGCATAAAAAAGCAGTATGTTTTGAAAATTTCTGTAAAAATAAGGAGCAGAACAAGTCTATAAAATAGATGACTCTATTTCTGAATAGTGGCTAACGACATTTACCAAGGTTCTAATCACTTATCTTATCGACTTTCAAGTAACAAATTTAAACTAATTAAGTATGAGCTATTATATACTTGTTGAATAATTACAACATTTTGCGCAACGATTGTATTCAAAAACTATGTTTACTCTGGGCAGAAGTTTTGCAGTTAATTAATTACTCGAAGATCACGATAGATGAATAATATTTAGCATGGTTTTATTTCTGTATTTTATGCATCTATAACAGAAGTCACAAATTTACGTCTTGATCGAATATTTATGAAAAATGAACGATTATGATGACCTTTAATATTTGTTGTTTTTTGTTAGCCTCTTGATAGTGAGTTTCGTTCTCGCTGTTAATGAATACAGATCATACAACAAATGAATAATCATAACAACAATTCTATTCATTTATTTGGCTCTCTTTAAAGTAAGGTACCAAACTGAAAAATTTTCCAAAGATCAGAGAATGAATGCACAGTCCATACCAAGTTTTTTATCAGAATATACTGAATTAGGTTCTGGTGTGATTATCTGTGGCTCTTCTAAATAAAAATTCAATGTTCATAATAGCAGACAAAATAGTAAAAAGTATCAGTTAATCGAGCAAATTTTACCTTTTATTAATAAAAGAAATTTACAAAGAGAATAAATCAAGATACCTCGTCCTCTATTACTATAAAGAAAATCTAGTTAACTTCCTTGATACTTTATAAATGATTCAAATGAATATTGAGTTTTCTATATTTCGTCTGTTTCATTACTCTGCGAATTAATGCTTTCAACTGATTGTATCAATTATTTCTGAACAGTGAATGTTTGAGAGAGGATCGGATATCAACGATGGAGTGACACATCATAACTAACTGTTTTTTTTCTATGTTGTAGAAGACAATGAGTTGTGTACTTGGAAAAATTTTCAGCTTAATCAGATATATTTATCAAGACAAATGCTCAAAATACGGATGGTTTTTTCTGATACAAGTTTTTCTTTAAATTCTTTCTTAAAAAAATATATAATTTTTCAACTCAAACAAATTTCTATTTTAAGTCGAAGAAATTTAAACTCATAGCTTTTTTAGGCATGATTATTTCTTATTTGTGAAAATGAGAACAAACATTCAAAAGTTTTTATCGAACGTATAGATAGTATGATTTCATACAATAATAGATATATCTATATGTTTTTCTCGATTTTCGCCATGAAAGTGTCGAAAGTGTCGTTCGACAACGTTTGGTATAACAACAACAAAGCATTATGAAATCTTTACCATCGTTAGAGTTTACTAATCTCTACTACCTGTACTAATTTGCTCTCCGTTTTCGAATCAAAAAGAATTCTTTCGATGCTCATTTCAATTTTCTAGCTGGGGTTAGTAAGCTTTCGAAAATGAAAAATCGTAATGGTTTTTTTTCTTATTCATTCATATGTAATTCGAAAGTTCTCGACGAGCTGGTTACGCATATATAGTTTTTATTCCGATATGGTTATTATTTTACTAAGGAAAACACTAAGACTTAAATGACTAAGAATGTAGTATTTGAAATTATGAATTCACTTTTTCCACAGAAACTGTTGAATATCAATCTCGTTCATTTTGCAAATTTTTTAGAAATATTATATTCTGAATTATCGTGAAAACCTGCATTAGACCATGTATATTTTACGAAGACTTTTTTCTCGCGAAAAACTGATCTTTAGGATACCAAAACCAAATGTCATAGGAACTAAGCTATAGAGGAGAGTACAAATACCTCTTTCGATAGAAACAGTTTTTTCTCCAACACATGTGATTCGATGCAGTTTTGGATGATGAATCTTAATTTGGAATTTGTTTTACACTCAAACTGAACCATTATATTAAGATGCTAAAACTGGACTGAGTTTTCGTCACTTCACCTGATTTTGCTACTCAATGAAGGAAAAATTTAAGACCACTAAACGACCTGTTTTTGGTTCGGAAATAGAAAACTAGTTATCACAAATCGTAGAACTTGATAGGCTCTATCGTTGTTGTTATATCAAACCTCGTCGACCAAATTTTGTTCGCTATCGTAGAAAAAATCGAGGGAAATCTATAAATATATCTGTTCGTGTATCAAACCACACTACCTATATATTCGATAAAAATTTCTGAATTATTGCTCTCGATTGGACAATTAATAAATAATCATGCCTAGAGAAAACCATAAATTGAAATGCCTTCTATTCGAAGCAAAAAAAGTCGTTTGATTTGAAAAACGTTTATATTTTTAAAAAACTTATTTAAAAAAATTGGATTAGGAAAAAGTCATCTGTATTTTGAGCATTTTTCTTTAGAAATGGATTGGATTGAGCTCAAAACTTTCGGGAGTACGTAACTTACTTTCCTCTATAATATATCAAAAACAAGTTAAGGCTGAGATATCACTCCATTGCCGATGTCTGAGCATTTCAGGTACTCACCCTCAAACATGTGTGAATATTTATTGAATATTGCTTCGAATTAAATAGATGGTAGTCCGAAAATTACCTAGCACTCTTTGATTACAAAAAGCTTTTGATAGGAGCAAGATAGTGAGGTGCAATTTTCGTCATCGAAAAGAGAGTATATTTAGGGATGCACCAGTGAGTTAATAACTGGTAACTGGGTCCCAGTGATAACTGGGGTACCCAGTGACACTGGGGTACCCCCAGTTAACTGGGACCCAGTTATCAGTTATTAACTCACTGGTGCATCCCTACATTTAGCATGAATAAATTCCATTTTTGACACACTTTAATTTGGTATTAAGATCCTTATGTATGCTATTTAAAATCATAGTGTTACCCGTCTGGAAAAATATTTTTACACATCCTATATACACCCAGTTAACTGGAGTCATGGATACCTAGCACAAAGGAAACTACTGATGATTTTATAAATAATAAACCAGTTGAATATGTATCCAGTTAAAATAAATACCCAGTGACATTGGGTACCCAGTTAACTGGACTGGTGCATCCCTAGAGTATATAACTGCGTAGTTCCATTTATTATTCAACTATGTCGATTATTGATCCAGTAATCAGTCAATAATCTTCAATAATACATTGATAGAACTATGAAAACAACATGGAAGTTCAATTCGAAAAGGAACGCTAGACTTGTGCGAGTGTGAATCGCGGTTCCATTTTCATCATTTAGTGTGACATCTGTAATTCTTCGTTGAAACAAGATAATAGGTTCAGTTGTGGACGCAAGAGTGAATGATGAATACACAAGTCTAGAGAACTTCGTAATATTCGACTTCTATGCCATCTTCATAGATCTATCAGTGTATCAATGAAGACTATTGACTGATTACCAATTCAATAATCAATATTGTTGAATAATATATGGAACTACGCAATAACATATTTTCCTTCCAACGATGAAAACCGCAGTTCTCAATCTTGTTCCTATCAAAAATTATTTGTAATCAAAGACTGCTGTGTAAATTTTGGATCTTCTTATCATTTAGTCGAATGAACTTTTTCTTTTAATATTGAAGGAAATTAAAAGGGAGCATAATTCGAAGTGCCTGTATCTTTATTAGCGTTAAGAAAGTGTAATTAGCCTCCCCATACTTTACATATGATTCAAATAAACATTAGCTTTTCCAAATTTCGTCTGTTTGATTACTATGATAATTCATGCTTTCATCTGATCATGTCAATTTTTTTTAAGAGGTAGAAAATAAAATGAGGATGTTAAAGTAAATAAGCTCAAGACTGAATGTGCAAGAAAAACCGTAAGATATACTTAACAAAAATGTTTCATAAAGACTGTCATATTTAAAACAGCGAAATGAGCTTACCTTTAGTTGAAGATAATGACCCAGATAGTTCTGGTGCAACATTTGCTGTCGAATAACTTTTTTCCATTGTTAATACGTCTGATGCTTGTACAGATGGGTAATATTGTGGTAAAGCCTGTTTCATTTGACTAAGTTCAAATGGTTCTGCAAGCAGGGGATGTGGGGGTGTAATTTCTTTCAGATGAATAATATGCAATCCTTCGACTGAATGCACAATATCAATCACTTTCAAATAAATACCTGGAGGAAGGAGTATTTCATCTTCATTTTCAAAATATGAATGCACGCGAATATGCTTTCCACTGTTGGTTTGAATAGAGAACAAAGTTCTTGCACCCGTTTTTCCCAAATAACTTCTGGATTCGAGGACGCTTATCGAAGCAGTACAAGAACTGAATGCCCACCACGCAAATTCTTTACCTTTAGGATAAAGATCACTGAGATCTTCACCAACACCACGCCAAACAAGTGTGTGTTCGCTTCTCCTAACATGGAACAAAATTAGAACACATGATAATGAAAATGTTTTACTTACGGCAATTTAAAAAATGCTGTGAGAAGCAACTTTAAATATTTAAACCATGGCCGAAGTTTTGTACGATCAGCAAGACGAAGTGTACGATTGAGCACCATGTATAAACTGTTTTCATACATATCCCACTCTATAGTATATAAATGGATAGAAGCTGATTCATCTGGAGAAAGTCCATCTTCAGGTTGCGTTGAGTTCATTTTAGCAGTCGTAATATATTGATTTAATTTGTGATCGAACATGTCTTTTATTGGGTCACATGCGTCTTCAAGTGATGTCACAGTCACTTTTTCATACCCAGAAATTGGTAACAGCATCTTCTTTGGTTCATCACGAATGCTTGCCGTCAGGCGAAGATTGATATTAATTGAGGTAGCCATACGTATATCTTTTTGTCTTATCTAAAATTCAATGAAAACTGAATGTTTTAGTGTGCTTGACAATAAACATGCTTCAAAGCGTAACACGTCGCAGAAACAAACGAAAAGACAATAATAATAGAACAAAGTCTCTACAAAACTTTTCTTTTCTTCGTCTACATAGACGTATCGATCGCCACCACGACTCACTTAATTCTTAACTGAAACTAATCTAATCATCATCAATCACTACCTGCTGAGTTGCTTGTTGAGCATATTCGTTGAATTTTCCATTGAGATTTTCTACGGTAAACTGTGAGAAGCAGTACAGTCTGTTATCGGCAACTCTGTATTGTAAGTATTTTTAATACTCTGCTATTCGAAAAATCGATCTTAATTAAGCTGAAATATTTTTGAAGTTTTATGGTTCATTGGACGAATTCTTAGCACATGGAAAATGCTTGACTATCCAATTTACAGAGATTAAATTTGATTTTCAAAAAAAATCATTGTTTACAGAGTAAAAAAATTAAGCCCTGATAGTAATAAAACTCGAAAGTTAATTCTGATTTGGAAAAATGATATGGACAATGCCCGCTATAGTTTTTCTTCATTCCGATATATGAGTCGGTTGATAGCGGTTTTCATTATATTCTTTAACAACTTGGTAGTCATTAGATAAATAGGATTTCTATAATTGCTTTGTTTATCAGTATATTTAGTATGTATTTAAATTAAAATTAGTTATTTGTTACTTCGTGTATTTTTATGAATTAAATCCTTATGATTTTATTTAAATTTGAATTATTTATGTTATTTGATGCACTTTTACGGGTTAAATGTTTAAATATTATTCAAATTATTTTATTCTTTTTATTTCATGAATTTTTACAAGTGTGTAATATTGTTCACTTAAATTTGAATGATTTATTTATGTTGTTTGATGCATTTTTATCAATTATATAATTATAGTATTATTTAATTTTGAATTTAAAATAATTATTAATTTTATTTGAAGCATTTGTGTGGGTTATTAAGTGAAATTGTCTGACTAGTATATAACTGTTTTGATACTGGTTTATTAAGATCTCGTTCCTTTTGTGGAAAAAAATCTTAATAAATGTCAGAAACTTTTAACAAAATGCTGTGATTCCTCTCGGGAACATCAGAACAGCTTCTTTCGAGTCTTGACTTAAGACTTTCTACAGAGATATATCTTAACAAGAATAGTTTACTGTAAAATTTTCAAATTTTTCCATTGTTCCCAATCTAAAATATGAATTTCGAAGCTATCCGTACATATGAGCGATGTAAATGACACACTTTATCATAGTTATATTTTAAAATAGGAACAACAAAAAAATATGAAATTTGAAAGGATAAATTATTCTCATTAAGACATATCTTTGTACAAAGTCTTAAGTCAAACTTCGAACATAATTTTTCTGATGTTCCCCAGAGGAATCACAGCATTGTATTAAAAATTTCTGACATTTACTAAGAATTTTTTTCTACAAAATCTTTTAAGATAAATTTTCAAGGTGAGGCTTACAACGTTTTGTTGGGTGATTCAATTTCTTTCAGCCCATGGAGCTACCATTACAAATACCGTGTGTAACGCGGGCTGAATGATATAAATTACATGTTTAGTCTGCTCAAAACTAACACATCTTAGAAATAGAAACTGCCTACCGAATGTAGTCGTTGCTAAATATGAATAAACTTCAATTTGTATTGAGTGTGATGTGTTTTATTACTGAAAATAATAGAACAAGTGGTCATTAATATGAAAACATGTAATAACTAAAAATAAACATTAGAGATATTCCGAGAAAAAAGCAAGAACAAGAGAGGGATCAAAAATAAGATATCAAAGAGAACAACAACAACAACAACAACCTATATCATAGTTAGTCACAACAAACAATGTCTATCGACGTTAATATTCGCATATCGTGCTGAAAAAAAACTATACTTCATAATCACAGGTAACACTCATCTAAGGATTGGCTTACTCTTTTCGGAAAGAATGTTTTCTCATTGATACAGAGAGCAGAAAAACTCATTTGATGGTCGATAAGATAATTAATTAATTAATTTGCGATATATAGATATAGTGTTTAGTGAATCTTTGTTACATGATGTTAATTTTTTGTAACTCTATATTAGAATTTCCTATGTTTTGCTGTTATAAATAAGGTAGTGTCGTATAGAAAAAATTTGTTATAAGTATTTATGATTGTAGACCACGTTATAATGGATATCGGTGCTAACGTTGATCTCCCCAATATAGAGCGCCATTCGAACTGATCTTTTATTACTGTTAGTTACCTTCCGAAAAAGAAATGCTTAGACTTTTACTATGAATGGCATTAGAAGTTTTTTGATTATTTCACGTATCAATATATAACACTTGTTCAAATTCGGAAAAAATGGCACTTTGCCACATTAAAAGTGAGTAAATCAAGGAAAAACTAGATACCTTCATAACAATGATGCATCTAGGAATTTTTGAGTGGTGAGCAATTCTCCCGACAAACTATTTGAGAGATGGGCAGCAATGGGCAATATTTTTTGAAAACATATTGCTATTATAAAAGTCAATGTTGCTGTAGAAAAACTCATCGATCTCCACTAATAGACGAACTTGTTCGCTTCCTTTGTGCTATTTCACAAATATACTCTTCAACTTTCTAATATTTGGTTATTGTATATTGGAAAAGCAGAAACAAGCATAAATACAACAGAAAATAGCACGGTCTCTGGATGATGATTATAGCCACTGAGACAGTCGAAAATGATTATGTATACTATCTTTTTTACACAACTTATAGGTGTAAATAGTGATGAATCAAACATTTGGTAGACGTAGTATTGTGATCGCATTTTATTGTATTGTACACAGTTGGTAACGGCTCTCAAACGGTTTAATAATCGAATATCCGACTATTTACGACTAGTTGCGCACGTTGAAATTATGGTCGCAATACCATGTCTATTAACGAGTAAGAGGAATGGTGGAGAATCATTTAACGAAATTTCACCAAAAAAAAAGATTACTGGAAAATATTTAGGCGAAATGTGAATCAGGGAAACAGGATTAGAATGTGAATTTGAGGATGAAAGTGAGAGTGCGAGCAATTTCGCTTTTCGCTATTACAGTGAGTCGAAAAATTATCCGTACACTCTGCTTACTTGTTTCGTCAAATTAAATGAGCTACAGAAGATCAGACAGCAAAGTTTGTAGTTTAGATAGAGGGTACTCGTTAATAGATAAATTTTGTTAAGCTCTAATATTTGTTTCGTTTCATAAGACTAGGACAATAGCAAAAGAAAAAACAACATGTGTACAAATAATTTTTCGACTCATTATATACACTTTTCCTGAAATTTGTTTCGCTATTACATTTTTTTCTATTTTTTCGCTGAAAACTCGTTCGCTCACATGTTTTGCGCAGAACAGACACTGCATTAAATTATTTCAGCCACTTTCGTTCAATATTGTTTCATACGATTAAAAAAAGTCGTTAAATATTCATCCTATTTTTACATTACTGAATTTAAGTGTGCTAATGAACATTTTGTCGAAGAAATATATTTGAAATGCTATTATTGAGTTCATTAATTTGATGGAACAGACAGTCAAGTGATTTTGCTGAATCATTTGATGTAATTAGTGAGTAAATCTCAGTAAGAGACAGCGCTCTAAATCCCATAGCCTGAGTCCTCGAACATACACGAGTAGTAAGATTTTCTAGCATTGGGCAATTACCATCATCTCAAAACATTGAGCAGTCATTCTATTCCGCAATGCTGCACATTGCGCGAATTAGCCCCATCCCGAAATCAATTCCATGCAATTCTTGCAACTCGATCGCCATACAACATAAAGGATCTACACGCAATTAATTAAGTTGTATCGATTACCAGAAATTAGAAAACCCCAAGAATTTTTAGGAATTCCCCAGAATTCTGAGGAATTAGGTGCTGGTATAATCCATTAAACCGTCACCACATCAATATACATGAGGCTGAGCGCAAGTTGTAATTCCAGTTAGAAGTTTTGGAATCACCAAGAATTTCTGGAAACTCCGTGTGGACTCGAACCTCAGTATTCTTGAAATTGACAGAAGTCGATCAATTTTTAAGTAAACATCTTACATTGAATGACGATCGAGTTTTCAGAATTGGATAGAACTGATTTTGGGGTGAAATTGGTTTCCAGAATGTCCAACATTTTGGAATAGGATGTATTCTCAAAATAGTTAGTCGATAATAATTTATAGAATGGTGGGCAATTGCCCAAATGGTCACCTCTTCGATACGCCAATGATTGACAAGATAGTTTCTATTTATTTACGAGAAAATAGCAGCGAATAAAGCATACACAGGAAAAATATATAGCAATGGAGAATGAAAAGAAGATTTATACATGAAGATGGATTTTTTCCGTCTATTTTGTTTGTTATATCTCAACTGTTTGGCAGTAAAGACCTTCGAATTAGGATCCAACCGATTTTTTCTTCGGACTTGGGTTACATTCTGAAAAAAGTAATCCTGTACCTTTTCCTTCAGCATAAATATAATGACGAAGGCATATTTTTGCGAGTGTACAGCGAAATTGGTAAGCAGAAAAATCTTTCTGTTCTTAATCGATGTGGAACATGCTTTCCTCAACTAACGTTCATTTTTTATATATATAGTTCAGAAGATTCAGGTCATCTTACTTACAAAAGTGTTTTTTTTTATAATAAAGGAATTTGCACTATGAGATTTTTATATCTATGCGTCATATTGAATTATTTGTCATAGTTATAGCTTGACGATTTTTCTTCAGAGTAGTGTTTTACTAGAAACTTCTATTAGCGAAGTCCTAGTCATAGGTAGCGGAGTATTATCAGTGTACGAGAAGTTAACGAATTTCCTGCGGCTACAACAGAATGAGACGGAGTCAGTGATTAACTTTTACGACTTGTTAACTGTTTCTCGAAATCTTTTTAGGATATGGCTGATACTGTTTTTCTTAATTTGAGGATAAAATAAAAGCTTTCCCTGCCGCGTGCATGAGTGAGAGAAACCATTTTTGGGTTTACACCGAATCCAAGCTATTTTGTAGCGATTTTGAGTTAAGTTGAGTCGAGTCATGTTATCATTGTTATTTTTTTTGTTTTTTATTGCTTTTTATAAAGAACGTTAACAATTAGTTTTTCATGGCATCATGCACCCTAAAAAAATAGTTGTCTTACCGAATCTGTGCCCAAGTGAAGAACCTTTTTGGTTTCGTGCGAAATTCCCAAACTTAAACCTGCTTGACAATTTGCGCACGGAACCGAAAAAAATTCCGTAATTGCGTCCGGAATCAAAAAGGTACTTAGCCTGGACACAGGCTCGGTAAAATACCTATTTTTTTAGAATGTATCTACTTTGCACGACTCTCTTTTACGATAATGTGGATATATAGGTAAGGAAAAGCTCCTGAAAAAGACATTCTACTACAACACATTCAATCAGGATGACAGCAGTAGCTTCTGAGATTTACACTTTTACGATTTCTTTATAACATCCAACTATATTTTTTTTCATTAAACACAAGTAACTAAAGCGAGGACAAGTACGTATTTGATGATGAAAGCAAGAACAGGAACAACACTTGAAGGGATACATCAGCTAAGGACGAAGATCAACTCTTCTGTTATATGACTCTCTTTTATTATAGTCAAAATCTGCACTGTGAAAAGTCACTGTAGAGTAATAAACCCTTTCATATGCCCTTTTAGTTTATAAATCTTACGACTATACGTATTGTACACATTGCATTTTCATAAATCCTTTAGGGTGTATGGGTAGTAATATACCCTTTTGGAGTTTATAAAAGGCATAAACCCTTGGAATAAGCGCTTTATAATCTACAGTTTCTTCTAAAGCATACATTAATAAACCCTTGCTCGAAAAGTTTATGACTTTTGTAAACCATAAAAGGATATATTGCTATCCGTATACTCCAACGGATTCGTGAACTAAAAGGGTACATGAAACGATTTATAAGGCAAATTAATGCTAGATGGGTATTTGACTATGAACATAAACACAATATAAGGATTTATTACTATACGTTGATTTTTTACAGCGTAGGACGTAATTCAGTACAAATATATGTCAGTTAAAAATCTAAACTATATTCCTTTACCTATTTAGCGTTGCGATGCTACCCAACTTTTTGATGTTTTGTAAGAAGCTATTACAGGAGACACGTAGCGAAAAAGTCGACGTTTGAATGTGTAAAGTTTTTTTTGTGGGAAGAAATGAAATGATGAGAGCCATTACTCTCAAACTTGTTTATTCTACAAACAATTGTTAGTGTAGAACGCATTACAATGTGCGCTGTTTGCATATGAAAGTATTACATTCTTCATTACGTATGTGCCTAAGTAATCAAAAATAAAGCCTGAGTAGTTAAGAACGAAATAATGAATTTATTTTTCTACTCATATATTAACGGATGACGCATAAAGAATTGCGTTGTTAGCATTTTCGAAATTTCTCCTCTATCATCCCCTTGATTAAAAGCACTTTATTATCAAAAAATAGCGCTTGATCTTCTCTATAAAAATCACATATGATCTAATCCAGAAACTGTTCAGATGGATCTGAAAAAAGATGATAAATAAAGATATATAAAAAGCTGTAAAAAATAACGGGTTGGCAAAATCAGTGAGGGCGCTTTGTGTCTTATTTTGTCATCATTTCGCCCCATTAAAAACCTACAAATACCAAAAGATGCAGCATGAAAAGCTCTACAATTTACAAAAAACGTTTATATAGAAAGATCAAATAAGAAGAACAAATTCATCTTTGGGCGAAAAATTGTTATTTTCTTACAGTTGAAATTCGATTGCTTAAAACTTTGTCCCTTTTGAGACCAGAGCCTTCAACTATAAAATAAACGGTCTCATTTAGATTGAAGAGCTTTCCGCGCTGCATCTTGTGGTATATGTGTTTTTTGTAGATCAAAGTGATGAAAAAATAGGACGCAAAGCGCAGTCATTCATTACCATAATATCAACCCGTTACTTCTTACACCTTTTTGTGTGTCTTCACTTTTCATCATTTTTCAGATACATCGAAACAGTGTGTGGATTAAATTACATATGATTTCATAGAGAATTTCAAGCGCTATCTTTTGGTAAAAAAGTGTTTCTAGTCTTCAAATTCAAGGAAAACTCAAGCCTGCATGCTCTAAAAAATTCGCAACTCCTGGGAAACCGATCAAAATGGTTTTCGAACGTTTCGAAGCCTAAATTGGTTTCCGAGTCAGTCTCGGAAAACTTTTGAAGAGCTTTAAAATAGAAAAAAGGAACTTCTGAAGGCTCGAAAATCTCTACACAGTTTCTGATAATAATAGATTTGGAAACCAAAAGAGTTTTCGAATCTCGAAGGCAGATTACTTTGTTTGGTAGATATTCTTGGTTCTCAACCTTGTTACTATCGGAGACTCTTTATAGGCTATAAAGAGCCCTTGAGAACTCTTTTTTCTATCCAAAACTGTTCAAGGAGTTTTCGGGTCCGATTTAGAAACCTATTTGGGTTTTTGTACGTTCAGAAACCTTTTTGAGTCGGTTTCTCAAAGAACGAAAATTTTTTAGCGTGATGACTCCACCATCTATGGTCTTGGTGGAACCCTTTCGAAAACAATTCTGTAACTTATCTGAATCTTTTCTTGACCCTTTCAGCCGGATGTGTCCTAAAGGTGACATTTACCCGTAGGGGGTACGACATTTTGCAAATATCCGACCTTAAAGGATTAAGCATTCATACGATGAAACCATAATATCAGTGTCTAGTTATTCATCGACGTTCGTATGGACTGGCACTCACAGCTAACCACTCCCGATTTTAATTTATCTTACTAATCTATCGTTCACCTTTGGAACATCCTGTTGCAGTCAGTTTCAAGTATCGAAATGAAATGATCTAATTTAGTAAAGATTTTGCATTGAGAAAAAAATGAGTAGCAATTTTTACCTGAACTCCGACTTTTCTTTTTGATTGATATACAATAGATACACACACAGGTGAGCCTCTTCCATTTGGGTCCCAACAGATGAGTCATCACAGTTGAATCTCTGAACATTTGAGTCCTTGACATTTCAGCTTCTTACAAAGAAGTCTTGTTATAAGGGCAAAAGAGACATATCTAAGTAAACATCTTGTACGCGAGGTTTTAACAAAGATATAAAATACAGAATAATTAACAGATTTTCAAAATCTAGATGCAGATGATATGATCATCTTGTATTAGGATCTGTTATTAGGCTGTGGGAAGTAATATATAAGAGTTTGGTTCAAATACACTTGACTTAAAGCGATGACTCAAATTCTTTTATAGATGGCCTTAAGTACTTCTGAGATAGCCCTTCTAATGTAAAATGTAATGCTGAATTTGAATTCAGATCACATTTCTATTATAGACGCAAGGAACTAAGGTGGTGACCTATGTCCTTTTGAAGAACCGTTGAAGTTTATCGAACACTCTTGAATATAAAATCATGTTTTCTTGAAAAGCTCAGTATGATCTAGTTCTAGTTAATGGAATATTAATCTTTAGTAAATATTGGTCATTAGATCAAGATCTTGAACAGAATGCTAAGGTTGCGGAGAGATAGTTACAGAGATGTTCTAAATATAACAAAATTGAGGAATGTAAAAGAATTTTTTCTTCTAGCTTATAATAAAGATTGTTCTCGCAATGAACAATGTAGTACAAAATTAGATAAGACTTCCAATAACATGCTTAGAAAACTTCATGAAGTCTCTGTAAAGAAAGGAGTGCATTCAAAGTTTGCAGCTAATTGAGACACTCCTAGATGATTACATTGTCTTGTTCCTAAATTTTCAAAACCTGATAACTTTTTTAAATCTTGTATTTTGGCCAAATCTGCGCGTACAAGATGTTTACTTAGGTATGTCTCTTTTTCTCTTTTAACAAGACTTATCTGTGAGCGGCTCAAATGGAAGAGGCTCAAGTATCATGCTATCATATAGAATAGGATGGATTCTGATCCATCTGACATTGATCTCTTTCGATTTCTTCTCTTTTTCATTCTTTTTTCTTTCCGTATATATGTATAAATAACTTTGTTTGAGTATTACTCGTGGGTCAGGCAATTTAAATTCATTTCCAATCCTCTTTTATAGATTTTCCTTTTTTTGATATATTAAAGAGCAAACAATTAATAATGACAAGGTCTATTATACATGGAATTATCTATCAGCTACAAATATCCTCACTTACAGTTTTGGTATCGGACAGATGGATCCACATAAAATTTCTATGTAGAACAAGCTCTACAAATCGTTGTGTTATAGCACAAGAAACCGTCCATTTCTCTACATGATACCTATTTACATATTTGACTATTGTCCATATCTCGACCCTAAACCCATTCTTTCAGAATCATTACCTCTTAAAGCTTACTAAGTGATACTATAATTATTTATAGTTATTAGTGACATTAACTTACTATAGATTGTGATTTTCCGCCTTGGTTTCTTTCTAGGAAAATTTTCCTCAGAACTATGATCATATCAAAAAATCGTACTACTTGTTATCATTGTTACATTAGTAATACGACCTCATCATAGATTCTGGTTTTTAACTTCGAATAATCTTCGATCGACTTGTTTAAAAATTATTAAAGATAATAGTATAAAAAATAAATAAAAACTTATCTTTGATTCAGATTTTCCATCTCTGATGACGCTTTTGCCAATTTTTCACCAAAAATCAAAAAATATTTTAACTATTTTTTATGTAATATATAATTAATAACATGTAATGGAAGTGCTTTAAAGGATTCATCAATTGAAGCATGAGTTTTTAATAGATTGTTAATATTTTTTCGTAGGGAGAAAATGTTCCTATATATTCTGCCATATTATTGTGCCACATCGTTGAATCGAGATGATTGGAAGAAGTTTCGTATTGAGTTTCAAGTGCTTTTTCCTCAAATACAATTGTTTTCAAGGAGGAGATATAAATTTTTTTTTGATTAAAATCAGTTTTTTTGTTTCATTAGAAAAAAAAATCTACCATCATTCATATGCGCTATGTATCTCTTTCACAAATATATAAGTTACATATAAATTATTTGAATATATTAATAGTTTGGTACAATTATTGAAATATTTGTACAATAGCATTTGGCATAAAGCAATGTACTGGAATAACTTGATTATATCTTCATTTGAGTTAGTTTTAATTTCGATCGATTCTATACTATAGATAGAATGTTTCATTGGCTATACCAATATATATCGATTGTCAATAAATTTTGATTTTCTAATGAGAAACACAGTGTAAGCTAATAAAGAAGCGTAAAACAACAATTAGCATCCAACTCTAATAATTTCTATGACGATGAAAAAAAAAACTTTATAAACCGATCCATTTCCCATCAAAATGTTTCCACAGTGAGTACATGAATACTTATTCTAGAGCTACGCCAAATTGCAAGTCAAAAGTAATTGTTAGTAAGAGATTTTCTTTCGCTTTCCGAGAAGAGTATACTATTCCAGCAAAGATTTCCTATTTAATGGGTTTATTATTTGTCTTCAGTTGTGGTGGAATGTTTTGAAAATAAAAATGTCTTTAGCTAGTAGATTTTTGTCGTCTCGATCTATTATAAAAATGAAGTGAATCAAGAAGTGAATTTTAAAAGGGTAGAAATCATATTCCAATGAGAGATCAATTTTTTTTAAATCACTCTCTGTATACTTGGATATTAAAAGTTGATTAATTGATGTATGTTTATATAGATCATATGATGATTGTGACAAATTAATACATCACTAATCATTATCCTTGATATTTACCATACAGTCATTTATCTATACAAAAAAACAGAAACTACAGTAAAATCTCTCTATGTGGACATCTCCGTTTTCTGAATTATGGACACTTTTTTTTATCCAGTTAGAATTGTTCATGTAAATAACCTTTGATTTTATTAGTATGACGAGGACGCTGTAGGGATAAAAAATCGATATAGACATAGAACGGCGATGAAAGAAACAAAGAAAAAATGAGAAAAATAAAATACAGCATAACAGAAAGAATTTATCATTGTTTTATGTATTCATGAAACGAAATTCAAAATTTTATCAGTAAAATATGCTGAAAAAATAATTTTTAATAAATTATCTTATGAAATATTGCCAAAACAACTTTCGTTGTAAAATAATATCGAAAACTACAGCTTTATTTTCTCTGATAACTACAAAAACGAATATTATGAAAAACTTTAAAAACTCTTCAAAAGAGACACCACCATATAGTATGTGCTTTGTTATGACCTCATAGGTGCCCACTATAAAGAGGCTACATTGTACACTATCTATGACTTTCAAAAACATATTTTAGTTCCCTTATTTGCATGTAAGATTTTGTAATAAAGTGATTTAGAGCCTGTATTTGTTGCTAAGAAAATATGAAAGAGAATTCTGATGTCTACTGATCTCGCTTACTATAGATTGTCTAAATTATTGATATAAATCTACGATTATTATATGAAGACATACTCAAGAATCTCTGGCTCCACTTGCTAAAAAATTTAAGATGGTGACAAAATCTGTCGAACTTCAACTTATAACTTACATTCATTATTTTATTTAAAAACTATCTGTGATTTTTATAAAACAACCATTTTAGTAATAAGAGACATAGTAAATATATTATTCATGCTCATTGTCATTCATAATAAATTGGCTTTTAATTCTAGTTGAAATTAATAATGTACTATACGTCAATGATGGATGAAATACCATCAATTTTGAAAATTTAGGTCAAGGTTATGGTATGCTTTTATTTTGTAGAAGATGTTGAACCCTTTGGTGTTCAAAGTTCTTAAGATTGAGATACAAATCAATAGATCTGTACTATTGAATAAATAGCATATATTTGAAAAACTATTCATGTAACATACAAGTGTTCAAGACAAATAATATATATATGATTCATTAGTTTTTTTAGTCATTCATCATCAGATATAAGTTATAGAAGGGCAAAACTTTATATTAAACAAAATAATAGAAATACGAAAACTAGATGGTAGAAGAAAAACAAATGATTTAATTACATTGTAATTGAGCATTTTCTCATTCGAAAAATAGTAATCAAAGCTGAATTTCAAAATGCAAAAATATTAAATATTGGTTGTAAAATAAGACTGATAGCATAGTACCCAATTGCATCACAAACAATTTTTTCACATCTCTTAGCAAGATTTTCGATAACAGATATGGATGTATTTATATAATTCAAAGAATCACAAAGCCAACGCATTGTTACGAAAGCTAATTCAATAAAAATGACATTTAATAGAAAAAAAAGGTTAGTAATAAAACAAAACGTATCTTCGATATTTCATACAAGGATTAAGTACAATTTGTGTTTTTAATTAATGAATTTTATCTATGCTGATGGAAGGAATGACATAATTATACGTTAGTTCGATAACCTATTGACCTATCAGTATAGCTATTCGCTGTGCATATTGAATGATATTTATTTTTCGTCTGACAATATATTTTTCTATTCCTTTCGAATAATTCTAAACTTTATGAATATTTAATACAGACAGAAAATTTATGTTGTAATCCAACGAATATGATCCTAGTCTATTCTTAAATATAATTCTTTTGTTTTCAATGAAAAAAAAAATGTCTATTCTCTTTCGTTCTTCTTCTTTCGTTTATATTGACATTTAAACGATTTGTATGCGTTTATTTCTTTTTCATTTATTCGTTAAGAGAAGATTTATATTTTTAAAATAATAATGTATTGCTCATTTTATCTTCATTCTAGATCACTATCGCTTCATTATGATAAATAAAAACATTCTCATAACTACTTTTCTTATTATAACTTTATATATAGAATTGAGTCAAAGTAAAAATAAATTTTCTTAAGAAATAAAAAAATTTTGTTTTTTGTTTTCATTATATAAGGTCTTCAATGTTATCAACATGATTATTGTTTAGGTGGATGTCCAACATTAGCATCAAGTATTGTTGAATGTGCATCAGGTCAAAGTAACTGTTGGGTATGACAGAAAAAAAAATTCTTAAGAAAAAATCAAATTCTTTTCTTTTTTTTGTGTTTAGAAACTTAGTTCACCATTAGGTACAAAACGTGGTTGTGGTAAGTCTTTAAAAGAAAACATTTTAATAAAACATTTTTTTTTATTAATTTCTCTAGGTGATCATAGATGTATGATACAGCTTGATACAGGTATTATGGGTACGGCTAATGTTTGTTGTCCAGGAAATCTTTGTAATTCGGCTATTCAAAGAAAAACAACAATGGCTGTTATTTTTGCTACTTTAATGGTATTTGTATATACATGGAATATTCAATAATTAAAAACTAATTTTTTTTTTGGTCTTATCTGTATTTCTAAAAGTTATTAAAATAAAAATAAAAATAAAATAATTAATTTCATTCTTTTTTGTATCACAAGATATTTGGTGATAAAATAAATATTTGCATATTTAGTAAGTAGATACATCGTATTGTTGAACAGATTAGACGACAAGTTGCTCGACATTTATTTCTGACTGCTTATAATTCTAAATAGACTGAAGAAAAAAGAAAAGAAAGAAAGAGAAACCAATCCAATCTATATTCATCATCATACACATCGTCGAATAATGAACTTTCATTCTCTTCTTTATTTCTGTATGTGATGTTCTACTGTTTTTTGGCACAGGCCGATACATCTACCATTATTTTCTCTTCTTTTTTTTCCTTATTTTCTATCGTTCGGCGGACAACATGAATGGTCTTAATATTTCTTGTACTCGATGCCCTGCATGTGAAAATAGATGTTGGAGAGGGAAAAAAATAGATGCGTTCTATCTCTCTCTCTCTTTCTCTTTCTTTCCCTTGTTATTTCTTTCTATGTCGAGGGAAATATAAATAGAAGTGCACTCCTTTATACTGCTACACATATACACATTTTTCTCTCATTGCAGACACGCAAAATACACGAAAAGCTACGAAATGAAATCAATTATTATCATTGCTATTGTTCTTCTTGGCTGTATTGCTTTTAACGAAGGTAATTTCTTATTATTTCCATTTTTATCATTGGTTTTTTGTTTGTAGCACTTGAATGTTATTCACATGATGCTTGTTCAACCAATTGTCCACAATTGGTCAATTCCGTTAAAAAATGTACCGGTGATGATAATAAATGTTATAAAGCAGCATTTCCAGGTGGTGTTAGCCGTGGTTGTGCTAAAGATCGATGCAGTGTTCAAGTATATATTTCCCTATTTTTTCAATAGAATAAATTATTTGTTTTATTTTTATTTGTTATTTATTATAGGTTAATGCCAATTCAGTCATGGCTAATGTATGCTGTGAAACAGATTTATGTAACTCAGCAATCACATCAAAAATGACAATCGGTGCACTTTTCATGGCTATTGCTGCCTTCTTTTATGCTCGAATGTAAACATTAATAAACAATTTTCTTAGACATAATTCAGATAATCTCGCTTGAACGTGTAACTGTCTTTTTTGTCTTTTGTTGTCATTCGTCTACTCAGTCTTTTCTATTATCATAGTGTTTTTCTGTTAATCGCTTTGGTAAAACAATAAAAAAAAGCTTTAGCATATATTAAATCTATTGTTTTGATTTATTGCATTCTAGCGAATATGTAATGTTATAGAAATATAGAATGTTTATCTACATTTGTTTTTTAGTACGAATTATTAATTGTTTATATTCTTCCAGATTGCAGTTTATTCTGTAATAACTAAGTAAAGAACAAGGGTTTTATCATTATATTACTTTTGCATTACAGCGTACTATATATCTAACATAAAGAAGTGATGTTGTAGAAATAGAATTTTGTCTTGATCGACAAGAAAGAGAACAACTAAAACTTTTGGCAATTTGCCATACAATGCAATTATCTTGAATGCATTTGTTTAAAAGATTATGTTTCAAAAAATCGCATTATATTTCATGTTGATAATCATGATGAATAGAGTTTTATTTAAAACAAATAATAAAAAAAAACAAAGAAAAGCAAAGAAATAGTTTAAAGATTTCCACGGGCTTCTTGATCACGTTCGATTGCTTCAAATAATGCTTTAAAATTTCCAATACCAAAACCCTTAAAATAAAACAATTAAAATTTTTAATCATTTTTATTTTCTTTTTAAAACTTACACTATGATTTCGACGTTGAATTATTTCAAAAAATAATGTTGGACGATCTTCGACTGGTTTTGTAAAAATTTGTAATAGATATCCATTATCATCATAATCAATTAAAATATTCAATTTTTCAATCTAGTACGATAAATATATAATACAAAGAAAAACCAATAAATATATATATTTATATTAATTACCACGGATAAATCTTCACTTATTTTAACTTTTGAATGTTTAAGTCGTTCTTTTAAATCAACATAATATGAACTAGGTACATGTAAAAATTGTGTACCACGTTCACGAAGTTTAGATACCTAAATAATAAAATATATAAAGAAAAAATATTTTATTTATTAAATATTTACACTTGTTAAAATATCTGATGTATTTAATGCAATATGTTGTACACCTGATGAACCATAATAATCTACATATTCCTATAAAATATTAAAATTAAACAAAGAAGATAAATATCATGTTTCTCTTTTTTTTTTATACTTGAATTTGTGATTTTTTTTTGCCAGATGCTGGTTCATTAATAGGCATCTTTATTGTTTCTTGTTCATTTGATACAACAATTGAACGAAGTGATGAATATTGTGTATGAATAACACTATCATCAACTGACCAAAAACGATGAAATTGAAGTGTATTTTCATACCTAATTAAATATATAAATAAAAAAATTTTTTTTTTCAAGTTGTTTTTTTTTACCATTTTGTTGTATTTTCCATTTCATTATCAGGCATATTACCAACAATATGATCGATAAAATCAAGTTTAACATCCGGACTAAATATGAAATAAAAATTTCATCGAAAAATTAAATTTAATATTTACAGTTGTTTTAATAAAGGATCTTTATTTTTTAATGGATGTTCATGATAATTAGGTAAAAATGGTCCTGAATAATTTTCACGTTCAATTAATGTATGAGTTGTATCACCATACTATATATTTTTGAAAAATAAATAAAATAAATATTTTTCTTTTTAAATTATATTCACTGTTTGAATACAAGCCATTTTAACTGAACCATGTTCATCACTTTCTGTCCAAATATCTTTAACAATTTTTCCACCTCGGCTTCGAACTTGTTCAATAACTTGCTCAAGATTATTAACAGTAAATGCAACATCTTTAACACCATCACCATGTCGGATCATATGTTCACCATATTCTTGATTATCAGGTAATAATGGTGATTGAAAAACCAAAATTATTTTATTTTGTTTAACTACATGTGAAACAACATCGCGTGAACCTGTTTCAAGACCACGATATGCATATGGTTCATAACCAAAACGAAGACAATACCATGATGATGCCTTTAAAAAAAACGACAAAAGTTTACTTTTTTTATTTAAATACTAAATGAATATTTTACTTGTAAAGCGTTGCCAACCCATAATGTGATATGATCAAATGCTTGAATATTTTTACCAATGGTCTAAAAAAAACATGATGCATAGACTTTTGTAATAAAAATGAACCATTTTTCGATAAGATATTACCATATTTTATTTGGATTGAAAGTTGTAAAATCTATAGAAAAAAATATATTATAGTATACAATCGATAAAGATAATTTAATATGATTAGTCATTCTAAAGATGTACAGATATTATAAAAATAAATTATTTACTGAATATATGATAAAAGAGAAAATATATATATGAGATTTTGAAATTATTTATTATTATCTTTCGTAATTCTTTAGAGAATTCAATGTTTTATAATCGATTATCAAATTCATTTCTATTAAATAAAAATAGAACTGAAAAATACTGACACCTATATTAAAATATAGCTCCTATATCAATTGTACATAGAGAGTTGTAAAAGAAGCTCTTTACAATTGAAAATATAATATTTTATTATATTTATCATAACGATAAACTATTATAAAATTAAAAATTCTCCGAGATTCTGTTTGTCAGTATTGGGAATTTTATTCTTAAATGTTTTTCAGAATAAAAACAGATTAAGACAAGCATCTATACGAATCTTAGTACTTTAATCGGTCACTTTTATCTATCAGAGCTTCTTTTTTTACCTGTGTTTGTTGGTATGTTGGATAAATAAAATGCTATTTCTTTCATTTTCATGCCTTTA
>JAJEKB010016207.1:0-14725 GCA_022393335.1 Macrotrachela quadricornifera | reverse complement strand
AGGATAACTAAATGTAGATGAAAATATGGTATGAAGCAACACAGGATCATATAGACTGGGAGCTTACCCATTGTAAAGCAGCATAAGTTTGATGCAATGTTGTTCTTCGTTAAAGATTGATAGTGTAGATGAATAGCGTACTGTGCGTAGAATTGTAGTTTCAGTAATATTTTGAAATGTATCCCGCGAATGATCAGAATTGAATGGTACAACATATGGTTCAGTAGCATTTTTATGATATACTGATGTTATTAACATACCACAGTGATTTTCAATGAGGACATCAAGAAATGAAATACGTTTTCCAATTTGACGTAATAATTTAATATTTGGATGAAAGGACGGGGGTGTATAAGAACGCGAATCGGCTCGTCCTTAAATTCATCAAAGATAAATATGAAATGATGCAGAATGACACGGCGAATCTTTCTATCTCATTTTCAGTTCATTTGGAAGATCAATCAGTGGTCCCCAATGGACTATTCAAACTCGATTTTTACTCAATTTTCAATGCAGAGCGATATCGAATTAAGACAAAGGTAACATAAAAATGTGCTCGTAAGCTGGAAAATAGTCTCATTTGAAAGAGAATGAAATTCTGCATAAATTCCTATATACACCATCCTTAGAAACTAACTATAATTTAAACCTATGAGGCAAAAATGGTACTTCTACCAGTATTTCCTGCCCCTAGTACAGATATTGACACTACAAAGATCAACAAAAATCTCTTTACAATGAATTTTGAAATATATGATACGATGCGGTTTTTCACGCGCTACAAAATAGTATAGTTGTCATATCTTGATTTTTCTGGCCAAAAATTTTCATATAGACCAGACTCTCATAGTGAGCGGATGACTACCACCCGAGTACTAAAGTTATCCCTAGAGGCCCATCAAGAACCTCTTACAACGAAGTTTGATCTACATGGTTCGATGTAGTTTTTCATGCGCTACAAAATGGTATAGTTACCATGTCTTGATTTTTCTGGCCAAAAATTTTCACCAAGACCAAAGTGCTAAAATGAGTGGATAAATACTACCCATGTACTAAAGTCATCCATGGCGAGCGATGAAAAACCCCTTAGAATGAAGTTTGATCTCTGTGGATCAACGCAGTTTTTCATGCGCTACAAAATAGTATAGTTGTCATATCTTCATTTTGCTGACGAAGTTTTCATACAAGAGAAAATTTCATAGTAGAATATTGTATGGTCTGGTTGTGTATGATATTGTGTTGGAAGGTTTGAACTTTTTAGAAATATAGTGATAAAATTCAGTCTTTAAGAGCTATGTCAAAAATAGCTTGGTCACAAAAATATCCTAAATGAAACATGAAGCTGTTCGGTATGATTTCTATGGTTTCTTTGAAGTTGCTATTAGTCTTCTTTGTTCTCTTGCTCATTTTTTCTTTCCTGTACGTGCGTTTGACAAATGTCAAAAATATATAGATTCATATATATGTATGTGTTTCTTTAGGAATGAGTAGTGTCACATACAGTAGTGTCACATATCCCGGATTTTGGAGATACCAGCGCGTCTCCTGAGAGAGACACCGTATCTCTCACGGGAGATGCGAGTGAGGATGTGAGGGATGTGCATCTCTAGCGAAAATCTTACATCTCCGATGACAAACGACCACATCTCCCGGATGTGGGTGTGGCATCTCCCTCAGGAGACGCGGTGGCATCTCCAAAGTCCTGGATATATGACACTACTCTGTTTACATATCCAGACAATGAATTTCATGTACCGAAAATTAACAATTTGATACAGCTTCGATATGAGCATAAATGTTGTTCTTTAAAATCAAGGTGAAATAAAACATGGTTTATGGTATATGTTTATCCTATTCTTCTAGAAAATCGTAACTTTAAATTAAAAATAAACTTTTGTTATCGTACATAAAGATTATTAAATTCACAAAGACTATTAGCTTGCTATAGTATAACTTGAAGTGACAAACATTTTATTTCCATTCATATTTTAATCTAAATGGGTATTAAGTAACAAAAAATAAAGTTTTTACAATAACATTACGTTGATATCAAAATCGAAAAAAGAGCAATGGAATAAATTATACATCTTGTGACGATCAATCGCCAAATTTCAAAAAAAAATAGTGCAGAACGTAGGAAAAGAATAGCAAGCAATTGTGACTATCGTGAGTTATTTTTTTATTATGTCGTATGCCTTGAAATAACAAATTTTAATGACAGATAACACTTTTTCAACATTCTTCGTCTTTAAAAAAAGAAAGAATAAACGAAGATCATCACATTAGATAAAAAGTCATCAAATTTATTCGAACCGCTGGGTAGTAGTAGTTCTCGACATTGTGAATTTTGACTTTAAAAAGAGAAAATAAATGAAATACTAATATGCAATTTCTATTCAGCCAAAATAGTTAGTATTCGTTTTGCGACCAGTTTCTTGCTAAACGTTCGATTTATCAATCCTACAGATAAAGGAAACACATTGTATATTTTTATAAAAAGTAAGTTTATTTAAGCGTCCATTTATTACAAATTTACAAAACTGATTGCGAAAAAAATAACGAAAGAAGGTTTTTCAGATGTTAAACATAGTTTCTAATGAATATTTACTATTGTGTAGGGCTCAAATAAGTATAAGAATGGATATAAAGAATCCGTTTTCTACTGATCTTTTAAGTGAGTATAAGTTGCCACATATTATAAGAAATCATTATGAGTTTCATAATGACATTTTATAACATATAGCATCCCTTAGTTTTTTTAAAGTTTAGTATGGAACACATTCTTTATACTAGATGATCTAGTCACTGAGCTCTATAAGATGATAAATATTCAATTCGAAACTGAGCGTAACACTTGGAAACCTTTTCTCGTATTTTATAAATCCTTTTTTTGTAGATAATGCTTCTTTGTATAAACAGTATTCTTAACAAAATTGAAAGTAATTCAGTTTCTACAGGGACGGCGCGACCGGGGGGGGGGGGGGGAGACAATTTTCTCCAATTTTGGAGAAGTATAGTAAATACTTTTCTCCGATTTCGGAGCATTACAATAGACAATCTTCTCCAAATTTGCAGGAGCATTATGTGATTTTCTCCGATGTTGGAGGGCCACACTAGTGAAAATTCTCCGATTTCGAACAACCACAGTAGACAATCTTCTCCAAATTTGCAGAATCATTACGTGATTTTCTCCAATGTTGGAGAGCCACACTAGTCAAAATTCTCCGATTTCGGAGAACCACAATGGACAATTTTCTCCAGTTTTGGAGAATTACAGTAAACAATTTTCCCAGACTTCGGAGCATTTCAGTAGACAACTTACCCTAAATTTGGCAAGAATCTAAGTTTGAAATCTATTCTACTAATTTTTTCAATTCTTGAGATTTAAGCGAGAAATTAGTGTTATAGCTAGATGTATCTGGCATTAAAAGTAATGTAATATGTGGATATTAATGATTAATGGATAAATATTTCTTTCTCACGTCAACAACAGCGCGAAACAATCTGATTGACGGATTGCTAATGCAAAAAGAATATTCCTCAAGAATATTCAATACTTTAAAGAGTCTAAATGATGTTTCATTGTTGTCGTAATTATCAAATAAGAGCGCTGCAACTAGTCAGACCTGTGCTCAGTATATAGTATAAGTGCCATAGCAAGCAACTTCACATACTGGATGCCTTATCATAATGAACACTCTTTACATTTCCTCTTTTTTAACTCGTGTGTGCTGAGGTTTCATGCCTCCGTCTCGTATATGGCATATCCGGTACGAACGGGTTGAGTAACCTATGTATCGTGTAATAAACCGTGCAAATATTCAAGGAGAATGTCGTGGAAAGATGGCCATAGAATAAATGTAGACGTCGTATTTGTATTTAAATTGTTTCTTGTAAGTTTTGATATTCACATTTTTCTAGTGTTATTTTATGAACGAAGTTGTAAGGTTAAAACTGAACGAAGAATAAAATTTTAAAATAATCAAATTTTTTGTTGGAACTCTCAATATTGTATTACATGAAGTGCGTTCATACTAGTCCAAAGGATGTCGCAAAGTCTGCTTCGAAAAGAAAGCGATGACAAACAAAAAAGCTTAGTTTTCCTCCCAATTTAAGCAGAATGAGAAAATTTTCTCCGATTTTGACCATTTCGACCAGAGGCTCCGATTTTCGGGGTATCACCCCCCCCCCTGCCCTGACCTCTTCGCGCCGTCCCTGAGTTTCTATTGTCAATCAAGTCACTTGTTGATTTGAAGATTCATTAGTTCCTTTAATATTACACCGTTACTATGGAAAATAAAATAAGAAAAATAGTGTAATATAAACTATTAGTACAAAAGAATATGTCAAATGAAAACTTGAATTAGGAAGAGAATTCGAACTAAAATTACCAAATGGTTTCGATATGTTCAAGTAGTGCATGGAAAATGATTGTACTGGCTCGGTATTTCCAACAAAATCAATTGTTGTAGGAAAATTTCCAATGCATGTTGGATCACGCCATTCTTCTGGAAATAAATCAGGAAATGCCCACGAACAGATCAATCGAATTGGGCAGTCCAACCCAAATGATGCCAGAGTAATGATGACATGACCAACTATTGGAAAAGTATAGAGTGTTCGCGTTTTTGCTGTCAGTGGTAAGAGTTGAACAGCATGATCGAGTGGTGCCGCTGTATCGAGTTGACCTGATAACATTAATAAAGGCGAATAGTTAGCCACTTTATCACGATATTGATCTAATGGATATTTAGGCCATTGAGAACGTAAAGACATATGTTCAATAATATCATTCGTAGCAACTATAGTTGAATTATACCAATTTAATAATGTCGTCTCATCAACTTCATTTTGATTAACAGATATCCAAAGTTCTGATTGTTGAATATATTGACCAAGTGCAGCAGAAACAGACAATGATGATGGAATAATTTCAGTTCCGATTCCTCCCGGTCTATAGACTACTTCAAAGAAAAAGTTCAATATTTTGACATCTTCTTCATTACAACGATTAAGACGAAAGATAATGGCTGGAATTAAACTGCTAGTAAAATACTGATCACTCGTTCCAAACATACTAGAGAATAAATTACGAAGTTTTACTGAAGTTAATTGATATTTTGACAAATGATTATTTGCACAAATTTGTTTATTTTCATCTAATTCCCGAATTAAACGTGATAACATTATATGTGGTGGTTCATTAGCTGGAAAATGTTGATTATATTCCACTTGAAATTGACAATACATCAAGAAACGTACAGCTACATATGAAGCCCAAAGATCATATTGAGTCGCAGAAAATAATAATGGATTGACTACACTATCCATTATAGCTGATTGAACAAGATTTGGATAAATTTAAAGAAAACGATCAAGCCAAACTGTACCATAACTAACACCATAAATAGATATTCGACCAGGTGATTTTGATTGATAATATTGAATTTGAACAGCTATATCATGAGCAGCTGCAGTAATCGAAAATTGTTGTAAACCTTCAATAGTCCATCGTGAAATGAGATAGGAAATGCAAGCAGGATTTACATCTTGTGAATTGTTATCATCACAAAACAAAGGACTTGATAATCCACAACCACGATGATCAGGAAGAATAAAAGTTATACCATAATTATCTGGAAAAAATGATACTGCCATTGGTAGAAAGGTCCAACCAGATTGACCTGGTCCACCGGTTAGAATAAATAGAGTATTATTGGTTCTAATCTGTGGATTAGAAGGTCTAAGACGTGTCATTGAAACTGAAATTTTACTCTGATTTGGTTTTGCATAATTGAGAGGAAGTTGTAACATGCAACAAGTGAGTGTATAATTTTTAATATCAAAAGTTATATTACCAATATTACAAACAGACCATTCGCAATCATCCGTGACATACCCTTCTTACAACGTTGTGCAACATGAATATAGATTATTTTCATGATTGTATGCATTTGAATGACTAATCAATGTAATTTATCGTCAAAAAAAGTAGGGCAGGTAAACAGCAATAGAAAATTGTGACATTCAGTCCTTCTTATTTGACATTATCGGCGATAAAATACCTGTAAAATAGAAAAATAAAGCATGAAATGAGAAATTAATTTCGATTTTTTTTTCTATATAGAATCAAGCAGACAAAATGCAAATATCATTTTTATACTATTAATAATTTAATTTTTCTAAATGAGTTTTTGACACTATTGCTATATCTTATACATTGTATTTCACACAAAAGATCTATTAATATTCATGAATTACATGGTATAATAATCTAATTGTAAATATTTATCGTAGTAGGCATTAAAAAAACATACTAGAGGCTTGAAAAGTAATCGAAAGTTTGAATATACATACATATTTTTTTGTTCGTTCTATTTTTAGACTCAAATTCCTCGAATAAATGATTGCTAAAAAATGTGTTAAATACAAGCAATTTCTCTTAAACTATCATCTAATAGGTCATTAACATTTTCAACAGCAGAAACTGAGGGAAAAAATGGAAAAACTACGAGGGATATACTTTTAAGAACTCTTATCGCAGTAATGTTGGAATAACCTTACAGTGTAGAGATTCTCTATTGAAGCTTCAAGTAGTTTTGGAAAAGTTAACGTATATTAAAGAGGACACCTTGCTCAGAGGAAAAAGAGCATATGATACCTTGTATTAATATCCATGAGTTTTTCCGGGAAGAGGAAAAAAATTTTCGAGAAAAGAAAAAGTTACTCGATACCAAATTTATTTTTCAAGAAAAAAATTCGCTACATCAAAATCATTTTCCTTACACTAAACAAATTTCTGGACATATTGGTGTAGAGGACAAAACTGTACACACAAACAGACATACGAGCATCTTTCTCGATGTGGGTGAGGGCGGAAACACAAACACACGCGAAAGCATTGATATAAGTCATATTTTTTGGAAACAGTGACGGCAGAAACATTAAGAGAGTTATAACTAAGGTTAGGTTACACGTACGAGTACCTGGTATTACAGGAGATTTACGTAAGGAAATTGATTCTATTGTGGTGTATCTGAAAGGTATTTAAAAGAAGGAATGTGTGAATTGGATCGTTTTTTGGAAAAGAATGAGTTACAATGTATATAAGTTTGTGAAAGCAGTAGAAGAAAATAACGCAAATGAGAAGATTGAGATTGATATGATGTCCGCTCTTAATACTCTTCGTGGCCTATCGAAAATAATTTTAGTTTCATGGAATCTAACAGGAAGGAGTATAACAAAATCGAAATATAGGTTAGGAAAGCTTTTTTGATACTATGAATGTGTTTTTTTTTGGTAGAAATTACTCTTCTGATTCAAAAATTATTTCTTGCTTGAAAATCTTTCCCTTATCCATTATGCCCTCTTACAAAATTCTACCGATCTTATGCGAAGCAAAATTTCTTTCCTGAAAACTAATACGAAGCATCAAATCGAAATTTTGCTTTTTGAAATTGGTTGTAGTTCAGTATGATGGAAAGGTATTTCAAAATGTTGGGAAGCGATTTTGGATGTTGTTTCCATAAGTCTAAGTCACAGAGTATATAAGTTTAGAAAGTCAAAGGAGGAAATGAGTTTTCATCAAAATCATCAAAAGAAATCTCGGTACTAAAAGTTCAACCGTCTGATGAGTCCCTTTAGCAAGGTCGAAATTGGGATCACGGTGTGCTTTTACTACTCACACCCTTACCCTCAGTTTGTCCCGCAAAACTCTAATATTAATATAAGAAAACTGGAGAGGACATATCAACTCTGTGTTTCATTCTATTAAGAATTACATTGATAAATTTTTTTTTCTTAGTTCTTTGAGTAAGATTAAGTTTGTTTTCCATCAGATTCAAACATTTTCAGATAAGAAAATAAGAATTTTTCAAATATTTAAATGTTTATTAATTAATTTTGAAACTTATTCACAATTGAAGTTAAATGTTCTTTGTTTTTTTTCTTATATAACAAGTATTATTAAAATAAATTAAAGTTTGCTAAATTTCATAATCCTATGATTAGTAGTATCACTAACATATAAATTCATTTGCGAATCAAATTGTAAACTCCTTGGATTTGAAAATTGTATATTTGAACTACCTAGTCCATTTCCTCCAGCAATAGTAATTCCTTGATTTCCATTAGTTGAACAAAACATTTGTATGCGATAATTTCTGTTATCTGCAACATAAATATTTCCATATTGATCAACTCTAACATCTAATGGACAATTAAGTAACGATGCAGTATTTCCACTTAAACCTGATGTTCCAATAACAAATGTTCCATTAGATTGACCTGGTATCCATTTCATTATCGTATGTCCATTACAATTTGTTATATACATTGAATTTGATGATGTATCATAATAAATTGCTTGTGGACTATTTAATTGATTTGTATTATTTCCAGGACCATTTCCACCTGCAACAACTAAATATGAAAGATAAATTAATGCAATTATTTGAAAAACAAAATGAAAAATTTACTTGTTCCAGCTGTACCATTGGTTAAATTAGTTAAAAATCTCATAACACGATTATTTGATGACTCCACTACATACAAATATTGATAAGATGAATCCAACCAAATATTTTTTACTCCATTAAGTTGAGTTGTTGTACTACCTGGCGCACCAGTTCCAGCAATAGTTGAACCAACTAATGATCCTGGTAGAAATTTTTGAACACGATAATTATAATAATCAGGTACATAAAGATTTTGATATCCATCAACAAAAGGAAATTCAGGACCGTTAAATTGAGTATTACCATTACCAGTTGTTCCATCACCTGCAATTGTTGTGACAAGTCCACTGCTAAGTATCATTTTTTGAATACGATCATTGCCAAAATCAGCTACATATAATGTATCATTACTATCAATATAGATACCATATGGACTTTTTAATTGATAAGTATCTAAGCCAGCTGTACCATTACCAAGCACTGTAATTCCAGTTGTATTCCATCTAAAACTACCTAAATAATAAAATATGATTCGTTTTAGATATGAAAAAAAGAATGTTTTCATCACTGACATGGATCGATAGTATCTACAAAAGAAAAACATGATATCTTTTGTTTTCTTGTAAAAAATACTTTACTTGATGTTAAATCGTTAATTAAATTATTGGTTAATGTAATGCCACTGGTTGCACTAGTGGTAGTATTAGTATTTGATGTTGTACTTGGTAATGATGTAGCTAAAATAGGTGGTATGAAACACTACTGTCAAAGATACTGTAAGAGTTGTATACTTGATTATTCCCTTAAGAAATAAAAGTGGATTGTTTTTCTTAGCTCGGTGTAATCGAGTCATGTGGCGGAGTAATTTTCCTTCACAATTAGTATTATGTGAGCGGGATTGTGTTTGACAAATTTGGGTTAACTTGGAATTCTCTTTTATGAAAGATTGGTGCAGCATTTACTGCTTGACAACTTCAGTGCCACAGTTCTCGAGATATTAATCCAAGGGCTGGTAGACAGTTTTAGCTCATGTGAATGAGAGTCGCCTGATTAGCTTCAGTTCAGCGAACCGAACTGGAGCTGTCGCATACTTATAAATACCTCTGCAGAACAAACCTTTAGAACCCACCCGTGCTCCCATGAGATAATATTTCGACCCCTATTGGTACCCCATACGATAGGCCATGAAGAATTATGGGCATCTCCATAGGATAAATGATAATGGCTTAGCACTGCTTATTTATATTCCAAGTACTTGAAAATATGGCTGAAGAATATTTCCAGAAACTAGGGGTGGTGGCTTAACAATAGCATTGCATTAATTAATACTAGTTTTTGATACTTTTGTATTGGAATTAGAAAATTAATTTAGCGCTTTAGTATTAGTATTGAATTAGTATTAACGCAATGCAAATGTTTATGATTCCCAAAACAAAACAACTGTGTTCTGTTTTTGGGAACTAAATTCCTAAAACCAGTATTGTCAAACTCGAAAGTTGAATTCAACTATTATACTTGAATAGTTGAACTTTTCAAGTTTTCAATTATTTTGAAGTATTTCAACTATTCAGTAGTGTTCAACTTGAAAGTTGAATTCAAGCATTCAAATGCTTAGGACGAGCTAAGAATCATTTTTAATTTTTATGTCACTTTTATTAAAGTTAAAGTTTTAAAGTACCATACTTTAACTTTAACGTATTTCCTCCAAGTTTAACTTTTAAAGTAAAGTTAAAGTGCCACCCCTACTTTAATGACGATAATCTCTCAAAGCTAATTAACGATATCAATATAAATACCGGATGGACGCAGGCGCATTGAACAATACCTTCTGTTTCCAACGTTGTGCATGTACTTGTTTGATACGAACAAATGAGATTCAAATCTTGCCGACAAGATGGTAACGAGTAATTACAGTTGGATCCATTGTACAGTTGATTTAAACACATTTTTCCATTCCAAAACGCATGCAAAGGACATTAACAAGTATTGTTTATACATTCGAGATATCGATTATTGCTCATACTGCATTGATCACATGTTTGGCCATATGCAGAAAAGATCTGAGTACTGACATTGAAAAGAATCGCGCCTATTATGGATGAAGATGTCACATCGAATAAAACCATTCCTGTTGAGAATTCTCCTTCGAATAGACGGCAGATAAGTGACAGATGATCATAATCAAATGTGCGACACTGACGATTTTGACTGCAATGTATTGCACAGCGAAGCAAAGATTGAACTTGTGTAAATGAGTCGAGTAATTCAATCGGATTGCGTGGTTGGAACGCAGTACCAAATGCAGTTAAGTAAATAGTAGATTGAAACATCAGTGGATCTTGCGATGATGAAAGATGAATATAGAAGATGATCTCCCATAGAAAATACTTTTTCAGCATTTGTAGTATCCTCTCTTGCTGAATGTGAAATAATTGTAATACTAGCAATCTATTTTTGTCTTCTCCTTCTCAGGTTGAAATAAAAGAAAGTGTTCTTGCAGCATCAAGTATTTAAGTGTCGGAACCATTATTGCTGAAAAGATAATGGGGTAGTCTTTTTAAAACACTTTTGTTACTCACATACTTGAACAAAAATTACTGAATACTCATGATGAAATGTGTTCATCATACTTGTATCGAGAAATAAAATAATATCGGATGGTCCAGAGAGAAAGAGAGAGGCAGTTTTTGTTCATTCTTTTTCTTTGCTGATTTTCTACCTTTTCTTTTAAATTTTTCATCAAAAGATGTTTCATCAAGTTCTCTACAGGATGACATATTTCATTTAGTGTCAGCAACTGTCATCATTTTATAGGAGTCAATGCAATCATTTAGACATATTGTTATAGCTTTCTAAAACCATCTTCGATCTGACTTTTTTAGACTATTTTAGTTTTTCATTTGATGTTAATTTAGTCTTACACTGATCCCAAACCATTAAACCACTGTATTTAGAACGAACTGACTGAAGAAAATGATGAGAATAAGATCAAAGCAAAATTAACATAAAATGAAAAACTAAAATAGTCTAAAAAAGTCAGATCGAAGATGGTTTTAGAAAGCTATAACAATATGTCTAAATGATTGCATTGACTCCTTTAAAATGATGACAGTTGCTGACACTAAATGAAATATGTCATCTTGTAGAGAACTTGATGAGACATCTTTTGATGAAAAATTTGAAAGAAAAAGTAGAAAATCAGCAGAGAAAAAGAATGAACAAAAACTGCCTTTTACTCTCTGAACCATCCGATATTTCTTCGCAGTTAGAACATTTTACTATTTCATAATCTAAATATGAATATCATTTTCTATAGTTTTAAGCTGCCAAAATGGTTCTGCATACTGCATTCTATGATAACATATATGTGACGATTTTCATTGATGATAATCTCCTATCCTCTTGTAGTTATATATCCTGGGAAAAGTTGTTGGACAGGTATTCTCTAGTCTGAAATTCATTGCTCAGCGATTTTTTTTCGGATGCTATATATAGCTAGCGGTGGCACTTTAACTTTAACTTTAACTTTATCGAAATTAAAGTGACATTTTTGTAGTTTCATATTCGATTCTTTCATAAAATTGTTGGAAATAATCTTTCAGGCCTAGAGAATTAGTAAGAATATTATTGTCTATCAATGACTAACAGCCATGAGGAATTCTCCAGTTCACGTAAGAAAGAAATTTTTTGTACTGCATTTAACTGTGACTTTCCTAGTAAGATGGAAAAAGGAAGAATATTGAAAGGGAGAAATGTTGGAAATAAGAATATCTTGAGGGTGAGTTTCAAATAAATATTTCCAAGTAATGTTTACGACGCGTTTCACAAATCCAATGAAAACAAATTAATCTATATATCTAAGATATAAATCAATTTGCTAATCTCAACTCTTGCTTTTCAGCAATCGATTTAAGTCTTGAGGCGAGGATGAGGGTGAGAACAGCTACCATGATCGGTTTCGACTGAGCTACGAGTCTCATCAGATGGCATTTACCTCTAGTTCGATTCAATTCAATTCAGAATCAAATAGATACGTTTTATTAAATCTTTTAAGGGACATGAAAAAGAATACATGCATATATTTGCAAGTGTCGTGAATCAAAATCATCTATTCACAGTGATTTGTTTTATATTTCGGTTTCAAAATGGAAGCTTATATTGGTTGGACTTCAATGTTATTTATTGTTTATTTAGTATGATATGATGGTGTTTGTCTAATTGCTTGCATTGTTTTGGTTCGTTGTTGTTTCTTGGTTACGTCGACATGTTTCTAGCAATGATAAATCGAGCATTAAAGATTTGTATTGAGTCTCGTTTGTGTGTTACTTACTTTTGTTCGATAGATTCTTTAATAAGGGTGGTTTCGGTTGTTTACGTATCAGTTCATTCATTGCATCATGGCGATTTCGATTACCAACAATGATTTTGACGCCGGTCACTTGTGTATTTTTAAAGATAGATTCATATACTTGATGCATATCTCTTTTGAATGATCGAAATCTTTTTTCATGTTTATAATGTACTAGCGGTAATACCCGGCGTTGCTCGGGAAATCAACATACTGTAAACTTATTATATCAGAATACGACCGAAGGCATATAGAGGACGTGCTTGAGATATTTTATATATAATTACTACATGTCCCGCCGTGCACACACTTACATTCATGCGTAAATCGGACAGTTCAGCAAATAGTGTGTAGGTGTGAGTGTCTTTTTTTACTCATGTCAATTGTCGTACTATACAAACATCCGCTGAAAAAAGGTAACACGAAGAGGTGGATAATCTATCGATAGTAGAAAATACTCTAAAGTCTTTAAAAGATTGGCGAAAATTGCGATATATCATAGCCTGTATGAAATTTCATTCCGTCCCTCCCTCTGGCTACCCTGACTCTCTTTCAACTTTCGTCTGAATTCAAGGTATTTCATGAAACGCTTGGTGCCACTGACTCGTACGGCGTCCAAATACAAAAAAAAACTGGCGGACAGACACACCCTTCTTCTTTATATATATATATAGATTAAGAGCTATGAGTAAAGGAATTTTATCCCACTTGTTGCTTTCTACATTCGATGGGTATTTCCACTTGTACAGTCACCCTTCATCTTATAAATTCTATTTGCTTTCTTCGAGCATCCTTGAACCTCTTACGTTCAATGGCAAAAAATGCAGATTATTATCTACTTTTGTTCTCAAGTTACTGAGAAAACAATCACACGCACAGACTCTTTAGAAAAGGTACTTACTCTAGTAATTCAACAAAAGGAGGGGCAAACACTGTGTTCAGGTGAAATTTTTAAGTGAAAAACCATCCTATAACCTTCCTCTGGGCCTAGGGAAGTATTGTGAAAAATTTGGTGACGCTAGCTTTTATCGGGACTGAGTTATACACGAACAGACAAACAGACAAACTTTCTTCTTTATATATTTAGATTATCAAATTTAGCAAATATTTTTATTACTAAGAAAATATAAATTAACTGAGCACTCAATTTATTTACTGAACAGATACAAATTTTACTTGGCAAAAGACAACTTAGCGTTCTGATAATTTTACTTAGCAAATAAATTGTAGCCAACTTTATCTATAGTATACTTCATCAGAATATTGATATAAACGATTAAATTATATCCAAAAAATATTTTTATTTAGATTTCTCATAATATGGATGTGAACTGGTAAATATATTTTAAATTCAATAATTATTTTTTATATTTAGATTAATCAGCATATTGTTATGAATGGATGAGTTATTTAAAATAGAGTAATAATTTTTTCTTCGTCAGGTTTATTACAATATCAATTTGAATTGGTAAGTATACTTAAAGTAAAATAACTTTTTTACTTTTATGTAGATTTATTAGAATAACAACATGAATATGAACAGATAAGTGATTTGAAAACATAATTTTTTTAAATTAGATCCATAACAATGTCAATATAAATGAGTAAATATATTTAAAATAAAGTAATTATTTGTTTTTTATTTAGATCCATGATAATGTCAATATGAACGAGTAAATACATTTAAAATAAAGTAATTATTCATTTTTATTTAGGATCATCAAAATAACAAGATGGACGAGTAAGTATATTTAAAATAAGATAGTTATTTTTATTTATGTTCATTACACTACCAACATGTATATGATCAGATAAGTGATTTTAAAAAAATATTTTTTTGTTATTTAGATCCATTACAATGTCAATATGAATGTGTAAGTATATTTCAAATAAAATAACTATTTTATTTACTTAGGTTAAT
>JAJEKB010016206.1:0-43535 GCA_022393335.1 Macrotrachela quadricornifera | reverse complement strand
ATAGTTTAAAATTATCTGCTAAAAAACAAGATAAATATCTAGACAAAACCATTGAAATAAAAGGAACTTATGCAACTGTCCCTTCAATAGACATTATATTATATTCGACGTAAATGTGGAAGAATGAATAAATGGAAATGGTGTTTACAATGAAACAATGGCAGCAATATTCATTACACCTATTTTTTATTCGTTCTGTAAACAACATTTTTTATTTATCGCTAAATAGTACATCTAATAACTTTTACTTCCAGATAAAACGGAAAAAACTAGATCATTTACTTAAAAAAATGTCGAATAGTACTATCGTATATTTCAGATAAAAAATATGACAGAATTGCTTTGCTCCAGCTGTAAGCTTCTTGGAAAACCTCCAGCACGAATAAATTTTATCATTACAACAGGTTTACCAGATAGTTTAGTATATCAACGAATCAAGTATTTACTCAAAAATTATTCGGAAATTCCTTCATCTTCAAATGATATTCGTTTGACAAAGTTTGAAACATTAATGGATATTAATGATCAACTTTTTAATTTTAAAAATCATTCATCTTCAGCAGACGAGTCAATATCGACTTTGACACAACCATGCTGCCATGGATTTATGGATTTGTCTACTAGTATCGATGATATCTCAGATGCTTCCCAACTAGATGCATTTCAAAAACAAATTCTTGATCTACTTGATTCAAAAGCTGATTCAATAGGCGCAGAAGAAAATTTAAAACTGAAATCACCAAGTTGGATTCTGTTCAGTGCATCAAAGTGTTTAGAACGAGCATTTTTTAATATATTTCTTCAACTAAATGAGCAAAATTCATCGTTACTAAATTTCACATTAACTATACTTTGTTTTCTTGTCAATGAACAACGATTTTTCGAAAACTGGCTATATCATAATTTATCTATTCAAGATTACCAATCAAACGCTTATCCTGAATATGAGCGTCGAATTAATGACTTTTTCTCATTATTAAACACTTCAAATTATCTTCAACAGAACACATTACTTATTGATGAACAAACTGTAATAAATGATAATGATCTTCAGACATTATTACAAGGCCTTTTTCGTAATGAATCATTAAAATATCGAGCAAACAAGAATAAACTTCGTTATAATATGGCAAAATTATTGTCGCCTCGCCAACGAACAGTACGCGACATAAGAAATGTTCAAAATAGTTTACAACATCGTTATCGTCAAACGACTGAAGATAGATTAAAGTTACTTCTTAACGATCTTCAACAAACAACTACAGCTTCTAATGCTGCTCATCAAATTATTCAACTTGTTCTCAATGAATTTGGACGTATGAATGAGGAAGAATTACGAATCTATAAAAAACAATTGATACTTGGTTTTAAATTCGATGACATAAAGTATTCAAACACAATTGCTGCTCAATTAGTTCATTATGTGCTTCAACTACTTGGAAATAATGATAACACATTAACATCATTTATTTATTCAATAATTTTAGTTATTTGTACGTTAAGTGTACATTTCTACTTTCGTCATGAATTGTTCAATCACACTCCTGAAATATACAAATTGAGTTTATTACTTGTCAGTCAACGACAATATGCATTGACATTATCTGGCCTTCGACTTTGCATAGCTATTCTAAATGGTGATCAAAATGAGCATAAATACGCAATTACGTATTTGACTCATGATCCATTGACGGCACGCAAAATTTTAGATGCAATCAAATGGCTTCTGTCGCCTTATATAACACTCAAAAAACTATGGAAAGAAGAAGACGAAAAAGCAGAAGATGATGATGATTCTGAGTGAGTAAAATCTCTGTTATAATTAGTCAATATTTAACTTCAATTCTTCGTATTGCTGTCAGGTTAAATGTGAACGAATCATCATTGTATATTGCAGAAAGAGCTTGTTCTCGCCATGCAGGCATTCTACTTGAACGATCTTATATACGCAGTCTTGCTTCATTATTTTATGGTTCTGCAGATCATTGTGCACAGGTGACAGAGGATGATATGCATAACTTCGCTGAAGTCATTGGTGTTTTAGCTGATTCTCGTTTGGCTTGTTGGTATCGAAGTGCCAGCAAATCTCAATTAAGTTTGATGCTTATAAGTCATCTTTGTGCTCTTCTAACACCTATGCTCTTGTATAGTTTACCTGTCGTTAGTTCAGCATTGCTGAATGAAGATCATCTATTATTGGCCATTCCTAAAGCTATTCGTGACTTACTCAAAACTGAGAATATCGATAAAGATATGATAAACATATGTGTTCATTTTTACACGCTGTTCATTCAGTCAAAATGCAAACAAGGGAAATATGACGATGACGATGATGATGATAACAGTGAAAAAGGAGAAATATCATCCAATATACCAATAGCAGCAATGATTCTTGAACCATCAAGTCCTTTAAATATTTCTGAGGATTTGATTCAATCATACTTTGATTTGTATCGTCAAATTCAGAAAACATCTTTATTCGATGAATCATCTGCACAACAAGAACAAATCCAAACATTATTTAATACAGAATGGAAGAAATTGGATATAGTTCAATTACAGCATGATCATGAACAACTAAAAAATGAATACAAATCACTCAAAGAAGAATTGTCACAATTGAGAAATGAATTGCAACGTACTCAGTCGGAAAGAAATCAATTTCGAAAAGAAAACATACGAATGGCTCAAGAGATAGATAATCTCAAATTAGTACCTGTCACTAGTATATCTACAGAATCTCAACAGTTAGCAATTTCTGTTTCTGTTAATAATAAAAATCAAACAAATATAATCGATGAATTACAAAAACTTTCTCCATATGAAATCACTGCACAACAAGCGAAACAATGTATTCAAGAAATTTATCATCGACGAACAACATTCAATGATCATGATATGCGAAAATCTATTTGTGGATCGCTTAAACATCTTGGTTCTGATCTTTATAGTTCACCTGTACACTTTTTACACGAACTCATTCAGGTTATTTAATCGTTACGTATTTTTTTCTCACTACTATAAATAAATATTTTTCTTCATAGAATGCTGAAGACAATTTTTATGATGATATAATCGTACCATGTTTACGTATTGAACTTAATCATAGTTACATTCTTTTCTCAAATAATGAGCAAGGCCTTCGAGTACGAGATGTAGTAGCTATTTGTAGTTTGGCCATTACTACAAAAACAATTCAAAAAGAACATATTGGTGAAAAGGGTGTTGGTTTCAAATCAGTTTTTGCTGCTTCAAATCAACCGATGCTTATTTCACATGCTTGGAAATTTTGTTTTCATATACCAGGTCTTGATGCTATGTCATATATTACTCCATTATGGATAACAGATCAAGATATTCCTGAATGTATTTCTAATCAAATTTCAACATATACTAAAGATACACATCTTTATCTACCACTTAAATTACAATCACATACACCAGAAACTGATCGGTTTCTCAATCAAGTTGTTATAGCTGCAGATCCCTGTATTCTATTGAATATGCGTCAATTGAAAAAGCTTGAAATTATTGATAAGCGACAAAATAAAATAACAATCATCGAGAAAAAAATAATAGGTTCAACAAAACTAGAAAAACAATTAAGTATAACATTTGAAGATTTTACTTTTATTGATGTCAATGGATCTATTATTCAACTATATACATCACCAGGATACAATACTTTTCGTGTATATTCATGCTATATTGATGTACCAAATTCCATTGAACAACGACGATCTCCAAGAACACGTCTTATGTTAGCATTTCCTTGTGAAAATGATTATTGTTTGACTAGCACAGTTTACACAGGTTTACCTGTTTGTGATCTTGGTTTTAAATTCTTATTCAATGCCGATTTTCAATTGGTTACAAGTCGAGAAAATGTTCGTGAAAATGTTCCATTTAATACATTTATTCGTGATCATATAGCAGCTTTTTTTGTCTATCTTCTATTGAATGATGTAGACTTAAGAAAAGATATCAATCGATATTGTCCATCATTGAATACACATCAAGTAAAGCATTCATCATGGTGGCTTATTATGATTGATAACATCAATGAATTAATAACTAAATATATTTCATTATTTTTTGATATTCAAACAGGTAAGTAAAGATTTTTCAAAATAATGTTTAAAAAAAGGAATCAATCAGTGATCATATTTAGGTAAAGAAATTCGTCATTTCAATAAAGATTTAGCATCATTAGTATCAAATGAACAATTATACAATTGTGCTGATATACAAATAATTAATTCAGATGATGGTTTCTTGACAGCTGAACGATTAAAATCTTTTCAAATACAATCAGTTTCAATTATGGATGTACTTAACTGTTTTCCAAATCGAGAAGAAATAACAACAAACGAATTTCGTCAACAATTTCAACTATGGACACAAAAACAAGATCAACAATGGTGGTCTCAATTTTTTCATTTTCTTAGTCAAACAATGACACCAGAAATATCTCATAGAATATTACAAAAATCAATATTTCTTCTTCAAAATGATCAACAAAGACAATATTTACCTATCAACAATAATAGTCATTTACTTCTCTTTATTAATGATGATTCATCATTTCGAATGTGGAAAAGACAACTAATACTTCTACGATACTCTTCAAAATCAGAAAGAATTGCTCTTCTTAAATCAAATCATATGCAACTTCTAACAGAAGAACGAATGATTGAAATTATAGTTCATGATCATCTACAAATAGCTGTTTCATCTCCTATCATTAATACAGATATAAAATTAATTGAAGAAATATGGCAAGACTTATTCTATTTAAAATCTCATCTAGATAAATTAAACAAATCTACTCCATTTCTCATACCAGTTAGTGGAACAACAAGTCTTGTAACGATTCAAAATGCAATATTACCAACAATACTAGGAGTTGATATTCGACCATTTATGTGTTCACCAACTTTATCTATTATTTGTCTTCCCTATTATAATGCTGATCAGTATCAATTAATTGATATTCTTCAATGGGAATATTTTCTACTTGAAATGAATTGTAAACAACCATTGATTAATCTTCCCAAAGACTATGTTATTACTAGTTTACCACTTTTACCGTCCTTGATAAGGTTTACAGATGAAAAGTGTGCTCGATTAGGTGAACTAATTCTATCAGCTCAAATTGACATTACAAAAGAATATCTTCGTCAATTTCCTATTGTTACTAATTCAGGTATTACACAACAAATTAGTCCAGTTTCAGTTACATTCAATGAAATTCTTGTTCAAGATTTACCATCACTACCACGTATTACTATTCCATCTCATTGTCATACATTAGCAATCAACCTTGGTGTCTGTATCGAATATGATCTTCGTACATGTATAAATATTTTACAATTATTAAGTAATGAAAAAAATACTAATATCGATCTGTACATTCAATGGTTAGGTCATTTACAATTGTATATTTGTCAACAACATGATAAATTTAATTCAAAAGATTTACTTGTATCATGTCAATTATATCTTCCTGATCAACAGAATTTTTATTCATTGAAAGATCTTCTAATTGTATCGGACGATAAAGAACATAGTAATGGTATTTTACTTGTTTCTAAATATCTCAAATTACAATTAATTTCACCATCAAATAATCAAATTTATTGGCAATTCAAAAATCTTTTTCAACTTTTGAATTGTACATGTGCCGTGAATATTGATCATATTTATAATACAATTTATTTAGCAAGTCATGATAAAAATAATTTCTTTGCTTTAGGTGATTGTACTACTACACTAAAAGAGAATGGTATGGAAATAATGATTACTCTATTTCAATATCTAGAAGATTTGATACTCAAATGTGTGAAAGAAAATATTGAAAATATAGATTTGTATCGTGCAATTATAGAAAACAAACATCGAACAGCACCATGTGGTAGTCGAGAAGATCTAGAATGGCGTTTTGGATTTACTTGTAATTCTTTATCACAAGAGCTCACAAAATTAACTGGAATACAATTACAACGAAGAAAAATTGGTCTTCTTACTATTGATCAACAATTTATTAGAAAAAATACAAATAATATTATTTATGCATGTTTAGAAACGAAAATTATTCAAAATTTAACAAAAGATATTGGTAAACGTTTTTTTATTTTACCGTTAATTGCCCGTACATGTCCATTAGTTTTGGCAATATTTGATATTGATTATATTGAACGACGAAGCAAGATTGAATGGAAACATAAAAATCATAACCTAGAACATCATATGCGTCATCTAACAGAAATCTTTCGTGATGTTCTTAATGACAATGAATTGGAAGTAATCACAGCAAAATATGCTAGTATAACTTTTCTGCTTTCCGATTCTTTTATAATTGATTCTATTGACGAACAAGATGAAGATAAAATCGATCGATATACAATGGATAGCGATTATCGCTTCTGGATATTTAATAAAACTATACTTCTTTGTACTGGCTATGAAAAAAATAATTCATCAAAAGCTATCATTGCAACATCTGCTTTAGCTACTTTATTACATAAACGACAGCATATACCATTCGAAGAAGCTAAGCTCATTGCTCTACAAAATATAAGTACATGCACAGCATTTCGCTCCGAACATATTTCACTTGTCGCTAGTACAAAGTCAACTATTTATTCATATATTGATATACTATTTCCTACTGATCATCATTCTCTTGAGTCAATGGTTATATCAATAGGAAAGTATTGTACTACTGAACGAGATCTAGAAGATAATGTAATAACTACAGTTGCAGCAGATCGAATTGCTGAAGATCGAATATATCGTAATCGTGTACGAACTCAAAACCATATTTCTCAACGTAAGAACATAACAAATACATGGAATGATTCATTGATAGTCGATAGTGTAGAACATATTCGTATTGGTCAAAATGCAGAACATTTCTTTTTTACCTATCTACAAAGTCTTTACGGTTTAGTGGATGTAACACCAACAAAGAATTGGCGCTCATCATCACGTCGTGTTACTTATCCACAATATCAACGTGATATAAATGATTCAGTTGGTTTTGATTTTGAATTACATGATACTCGTGAAAAATTTGTTCGTGGCTCAGGATCAATAACCAAACATTGTTATTTTGAAGTAAAAGGAACAAGTGGAACATTCAATGAAGCACATACTTGCTTTCACATCTCTCAAAATGAATTAGGCATGTGCCAAGCCATTGCATATGATGCAAAAAGACTAGAACATGAAGCATATTTTATTGTCATTATAGAAAACTGTCTTGATGCTGATAAAATTTCTTTTGGTACTATACTTGAATGGTAGGAAAGATTTTACCGACACTTACTATGTGTTACACATGTTATAATTTAATTCTTTTACAGGAGTCGCAATTTTGATTTGGTATGTGGAACTATCGATAGTTATAAGTGTACAATTATTTCACCATCTTCTGTGAACATCAATAATTCGAGAATAGAAGAAACTAGAAATCATAATAATCGGAAGCAAAAATCACAACAACAATCAATGGCATCAAATGTCAATAATAATAATTCCAATGCACAATCTGTATCTATGAATACCGGTAATTCACCATCCAATCGTTATAATCGATCTTCCCACCAAAATCAACAACAACAAGACCAGATACATTACAGGAGAGGTAACAATAATAATAATAAACATTATCAACAAACTTATGTTAAAAAATGATAGCCAATTTCAACATTTTTTTTTGTTACTTTTCATACGTTTATTGTATTTATCAAGAAAATAAATGAGAACATCAAAATGCACGAGCCCAAAGTTATGCATGTATAAATATATATGAAAATATTTTACATGATATAAAACATGATAATAATTGAACTATATGATCAGTCAAAAACCGAAAAATTAGATGGAATTGAAACAAATTTTTAATATAATTTTATCTGACGAGTACAAATAGAGGTTATTGCAATAAAAAAATTTAGAAATGACGATTGTATATATCAATCGTTGCATTTATTCTGAATAATTGATACCAATTCATTCACAACATTATAAAATATACATATAATCTTTCCTAAATATAGTAGATCATATTTATATGGTCCACTCATTACTAGATTGTCGAAAGCATATATTTTCTTAAATAAACAATTCAGTCGTATTCGTAGCTAATTTTATTTTGTCTAGAAGAACTAAATGTGGAGGTAGCAATAAAATTGATAGTGACATTGATTTTTATACAACAATATTTGAACAGATTTTCTACACCTTTATAGTACAGGCTACTACCATTAAACAAAATGTAAAAAACAATGTTTTTATTGGTATTTATTTACAATTTATCTGAGGATTCATATTACCCATACAGACATCATTAGTATCACTGATCGTTGATTTTGGTTTTGAAAAGTATATAATATTCTGCTTTTATTTATTTTCAAAATTTATTCTGCATATTGAGCTTGTAATAGTTGTTGTTTCTATTAAAAATAAATTGTGATGAATTTTTCAAATAGTCGATTTCACGAAGACAGAACATCTCACTCAAGATCATTATTTATATGAATTATTTTTTAATCAAATACTTAAAGCAATATTTTACTCAATGCTTTATCTAAAATTAAATGTAGCTTTTTGATACTTCTTTAATCCTTTAGTTCCCAGGTGAAGAAATCCTATCAAGATCGTATAAGGTCCTACAAGTTCTTGCCAACTATCAGATATTATCAGATTCTTACAATGGGATCTTATGAAATCGTGCCAATATCTTGTCTTAAGATTCAATACGTTTCTTACTTTAAGATGCATTTGTAAATCTTATACGATTTCTACGATAAGATTCTTGCAAAATCTGATGATCCAAATCTTATCAAATCTTGTAGGACAATAATACTAGATTTTTCCAATGCTAATAATTCTTATAAGAATAGTTTTATGCATGTGAATAAATCTTCAAGTGATTGGAAAAGTTTTAATTTGATTATTAAGTCGTTTCGAATAGAAAATATGTTTTTGTATAGCGGTTTTAATTTACAACTCTCCAGTGTGAAGGCCTCGTAATAGAATCATGGCTACAATGATTATATAAAAGATGGATTAACAGTTATATATTAATTTTACGCTCTAATTTCGTTAGATATGTATTGTTTTTTATATTAGAAGTAAAAATATTTTTATATTTATATATAATCCTCTGAAATTAATTCAGTTTTATTTTAGACATTTTAAAATCGTATTGATTTCATTTAATTATTTTTTATTTTGTTCATTGTTATTTTTTTGATCTATTTTAGTATTACTAACTTTTTTTTACACGTTTTAAGTCAATATAGAATGATATTACAATATGAAATAAAATTAATTTCATTTATTATCAATATTTTAATTTATTTCGGTTGATTAAAATTAATTTAATACAATCATATTTATATATTTATAACATATACAAAATGAAATCAATTAAATGACCTTGTATTTGTTTTATTTTTATTTTAACAAAAGCAAATAATTTAGAGTGTTAGCGTTGTTTTTTTCATATTCAAAGAAGCGAATTATTCTTTTCCTATTTTATTTTAATTAAAGCAAATCAATGTATTACAGTTATTTATACGCATAGCTAAATATAATCTTAAAAAATTCATTTAGGAGTAAGTGTCTTTCTCCATTTAAATTTTATTTATTTCTTTTATTATAGTTTGGTGTTACGATTGTAACAAATCGAAGTAAAAGATTTTCAATTTTATTTATTTTTTATATTTCCCATCATATTCATAAGGAATTTGACATAAGTAAGTTTTTTGAACTTAAGTTACTTATTTATTTTTATTTAGATCGACCAGTTTATGAAATTCAAAGAAAATTATTTTCCTCTTATTTCCTTTTTTATTTATGTGTCACAAGCGTGTATAACTATTTGTTGTTTTTTTTGTGATTTTTTATAAATAAATAAATAAATATATCCGTTACTTACGAAAAATACTTTTTTAAAAGATCAAGTATACAGAGACGAAAAACGGGTCAAATCAGGTATCAAATGCTATACACAGCTACAAAAAATCGTATACGATTCATTTAAGATCGTATACTGTCTTACATAAAGATCATACAAGAATCGTACAGTAGGATTTTATCGGAAATAGTGGCTTTAAGATTATCTTACAGAATCCTACAAGATCATATAAGATTTTTGTATGATCTTATGTGTTCATACAAGATCTTACAATAAGTTCTTGTATGATCATGGAAGAATCATACAAGATCTGATGGTCAGATTCTTCCACCTGGGTTGGTGTTTCAATGTCTGAGTTTCTTATTGTGATTGGCAATATATACGAACAATGTGATATCTATCATTGCTCGGTTACATTGCATTAAGACAAAACATGATGTAACAATTCTTTTTTCTATTAACAAAATCTCACAATCGATATATTGTTATTTTCAAATTAATATAAACCGATGATAATCTTGTAAAGATAACAGAAAATTAACTTTAAAAAAAGAAAAGAAAAAGAATCGAGGTTTTTTCAGAGATAATGATTGTTTAAAATTAGTTTATAACAAACAATATACAGTTTATATTTCTAGAATAATAAGTGTCTTTTTGCAATCGATCAATGAGTATATGCATATTTAAATAGATTCTATAACTATTAATGATTATTCACAATGTTAAAATCATTATAAATAACATTTAATCGAATAAAAATATGAGAATTATTGATTTTAGAAATTGTAAACTTTTCTCCATCTTCTAGAACATATGTTATTAAATGATGATAATAGAGTATCATGCCGTTGATTGCACCGGTTGCTATTTTGTTTAATTCTTCCTTTCTATTTGTTTACAAACTTCTTTATAATATTATCCATTCATCTTACTAATCGAGTTATATATAGAATGAGATTGCTAACATATATACATATTCACAATCATATATAGCAATGTCACAATTCGCATGATCTATTGATCATTACACATCAAGATTAGAACATATTTATCATCATTTCTACGGATGTTTATTGTCAAATGGCTCATTTGCCACTTTGTGTCTTTTTCTCTTTCTTATTTTACACATACAAAGACCAATCAAAGTTTATATTTCAGATGCCTAGACAACAAACAACTAGCACAGTCGCGTCTTTCTTTCATCATCTTCTTATAGATAATCTTAATTTTCTAGAAACTAACAGCCTAAGGGCTGCCGATTGTGTTTGACCCGGAACATGAATACTTGCTTGCTTACTTTCTCTTGTAATTGGATATAGAGAAGAACACAAATTACTAGATCGTTATATATCCATATCAATATTATTGAATCAAGAAAAAGTGAAGAGAGGTGCCGCCTGTATCCTAATTCGATATGCCGACAAACGTGTATGTTTGTCGGGACGAACAAATCATTAGTGTTGTATACGATTGATGGAAGCAATGAGTCAGTTGCAAAGTGACGATGAGAAATGTATCTATCTATTTCACACTATCACTTCATAGTTTATACGCCGCGCTTTATTATTTATTGTTCTATTAGAGAGACAATGTGAAGACAATGAACAAAATATCCTAATTTATTTCGCACTAAACAATATTCGTTTGTTGCCAAAGCCGAATTTTTCATTATTTGATGATTCTACCATCATCGATTTGTTTGTGTCAAATATTTCAAAAAATAAAAATAAAAAGAAGAAACGTATATACACATCTGATTCTATTCACATTTATTGATGATTTCTTTTTATATAAATCCCTTGTCGATCGAATGATCATCATTTGAATAAAATTTTTTTCTAAATATTTAGCCGCTTGCCGACTTAAATTTCGTAACGGTGTCGGCTTTTATAAAAAAAAAAAAAACGTCGAAAGAAACAGCTCATCTTTCTCTTATTAATCAATAACCATCGATACATTGATGTTTTCAACACGTGTCTTCTTCACAATACATTTATCTTGAGACGACGAGAGAACAAGTGTTATTTTGACATTCTATCAAGAGAGAAAGTCTACATATACATATATATATATAAATACTTACTCAATTGACAAGATCAAAAGCTCAAATAAAATAGACAAAAAAAAATTGTTTTTGAAGAGAGTGAAAAAGAAAGAAATTGTACCACATGTATCCAGCTGGCTTTTTATAAAATTGTCTAATGAAGTGATATATGCGTGGTTGGCAAGCAAAAATAACGATGTTTCGCTTGTCTGCCACTATATCTAAATATCAACAATGGATATAGGAAAGATGTAGCGAAAGAGAAAATAATGATACTGTGAAAGCGGTGTCTCTTCAAATGTCATCGAGTCAATTTGCTCTCTTTTTCTCTATATTGCAAAGTACCGTATGGTTGCCAGTAAATGATATTTGATCGTCTTCATCATATTATATACTCTCTTGGCTATGTATATACATACATATACAAAGTTTGTAACTGTTGACAGATAACATTGATATACTATTTTTGTTCATCGTTATTGAGACCATCAAGTTTTTCGTCAATACCAAAACTTTTAATATCTAAAAATTGAATTTGAGACTATTTCTATGACAATCAAAACTGAAAAGAAATCTATTATATATCAAGACTAGTTTCAATATAACAGGATTGTCAAGATTTTCTCAAACGTTCGCGATATATTTATAATGCATTTTAAATAATTAACAATTATTGCCAACTTTTTATCTATACTCTTTTAGAAGAAAGCGGTTTTCGTACATGATCAGATAATGCTAGTTATTTGCCAAAACATTTGTTCATTTAAATTTGTGCTGTCAATCATAATTTTAAATTCAATATTTCTATGAATGATTGTGAATATGATAAAAATTGAAAGGATTGAAGCAATACTTTTTCTATATCGTTGTTCATATAGGTATCAAGAATTCTGAAATTACATAACAAATAATATAATCATAATGTGATTATCTTTTTAGTCTTATTTATATATATATATTTTTAAAACTTAGAATTCTATTTAATGCTTATCTCTTTTTAGCTCTTATATTATTATAATAAATTAATCGATTTCTCTAAATTTTGTTTTTTCTATTAGTGTCTTTTTAACGATACAATTCAACAAATTAAAGATCAAGAGTATCAATAAATAAATTTATTATTTTTTTCTTTTTTTTTTATGACTGAATCTTTTCATTCGTTCTTTCTGCCTATAGATTAATCTATTCTCTCTTCTTATTTGAATCCTTATTGGTCCAAATATAACTGTAGACAAGCGAATGTACGGCTCATCTCTCTTTTTTTTTCTTCCATGATAAGCTTGCGCATCGGATACGAAAAAAAGCCAACAGCAAAGCAGAGAGAGAGAGAGAATAATGTACCTTTCTTCCAATGTAAAAGAACTCGAACTCTAAATGGTTGATACTCGATAGCCAGCAAAAGGAATAGAAGAAGAAAGAAAAAAGAGAGAAATAAGTGTTAATGTAAACCTAAAAAAAGATACAAGCTAAAAGAGACGAAGAGAGAAATCGATAGATCGAGTGATAGAGAAGAAAAAGCTACGCTGCAAGTATAATTGAAAGCGAGCGGTACTAAGGTGAATTCGAGTGAAACCAAGTGCAACGGAAAAACCGAATCGAACCGTAAACTAATCGGACCAACATACAGGCACGGGACATCGAGCGTAGCCAAAGTAGATCAACCTACCTGCCCTGCCTACATCCACTAACATACAACGTTTGCAATGGGTATGTAAATTGTCTACAGATGAATGACGATTGTATGTGCGAGATAGCAAAAATGTTTCATCATTTTTTTTTTCATATGTTGCCTCAGTGACATACTAGAACATTTACTTCTATGCTCACTTAGTTTATTATTATTTTTTGCAAATGTCCACCAAGAGAATAAAAAATATATATAATACATAGCAAAAAAAAAGAAGAGAGATAAGTTTTTTCCTACTGTAGTTATTCTGTATGTCAATCTAGTTTCATCTATTATTTTATCATGACAAAAATAATATTTGTCAAGTAAGATAACACATATTAATAGTTATATTCTTTTTTCTTTATTTTCGTCGATATGAAATTCTACGAACAAACAGAAACATATGATACTATGCCATTTAGTATTCTGATGAGATAATCATTAGGATGTTTTATTAAAATATATTTAATGACAATCAATAATATTTTGATTGTACCTTATCATCTGCTCTTCTAAATAAATATGCTATCGATCATAATAATCGTTTTTTTCTCTATTTAACCAATCCAAATACGATCCGAAGGAAATAGTGTCATCATCTCATCAGGCTATAAAAGAAGATGATAGATGATCAAATTTCATATACATATATACACAATCTTGCTAAATTATAATAATCGTCTTCGATTCCTTTCGGATACATTTGGTTTACAGAATGAGAGGCACCTACTGTGCGTGTGATCGATGATGATGACAACTACGTGCTTCCGAAGAGTTTTTATATTAACGAAGATAACATATGAATAGTAAAAAGAAAAGAAAAATGATGAAAATTTTAATAAGTTTAAGCAAATACAAAAATTATCTAAAGTCTACTAATAAGTTATTTTTTGTTTTATTTTTAGCAGATTATTCATTTAATGACACAAGTTCAAGTCAGAGTTATGGAGAAGTCAATCAACTTGGCGGTGTATTTGTCAATGGACGACCATTACCAACACCAATTCGTTTACGTATTGTCGAAATGGCTAATTTAGGAGTACGTCCATGTGATATTAGTCGTCGATTAAAAGTATCACATGGATGTGTTAGTAAAATTCTTGCTCGTTATCATGAAACAGGTAAATTTTAAGTATTTTTAATCTTATTATCTTTATTGTTTCTTGATTTTCGTTTTGTTGGAGGTTCTGTATTACCAGGCGCTATTGGTGGTAGTAAACCACGTGTAACAACACCACGTGTTGTTGGTCGTATACGTGATTATAAAATTAAAGATCCAGGAATGTTTGCATGGGAAATACGAGAAAAATTATTATTAGATAATGTATGCGATAAATTTAATGTACCTTCAGTATCATCTATTTCACGTATTTTACGAAACAAAATTGGTCCATTATCACAACCAAGTAGTGGAAGTGGAGGAGGAGGAAGTAGTGAACATAGTGATTCAAATTCACCTCCACCAATTCCATCATCATCGTCATTTATTTCGGGTACAATATCATCATCAACACCATCTTCAGCAACAATAATGACTAAACATGATCTTTCACCAGTTAATACTTCTTCAATAGTTTCATCATCAGGTTCAATATGTAAAACTGAACCACCAACATGGTCATCATATGATCAAACAACAGCATCATCACATCATCATCATCATCATCGATATCTTTATCCAAGTGTTGCTTATCATCCAACATTTCATCATCAATTTGAATCAGCTATGAAATCTCCATATACAGGAGGAAATCATATTGTATCAAATCCAACAACGAATGGAGATATTTCAAGTGCATTTACACATGCTCATCATTATCATCCTCATCCTCATCATTCTCACCATCATCCAAATACAACTGTTAACAATACAAATAATTATACATCATTTTTTAATGCTTTTCCTTATGCACAAGCAAGTAATTTTGCTGTTACTGCACAATATTATCCATCTTCTTATGGTTTACCATTGACACCACAAGCTTCATAAAAACAAAAGACAGTTCTTTTCTTTCTTTTCTTTTTTTGACAAACTTTATGTGTGTGTGTGTTTTCTCCTTTAGAATGTAAAATATAATATATTATTAAAATAATAATAATAATAATGATGAACGATTCTAAACAGGAGTCGGATGACTAAAATATATAGTATTTTATCTTCTGTTCTAGCTAGCGGACATTGATATAAGTCTCGATTGTTTTGACGTAAAACGTCTTTTTGAATTTAAACACGTGCATTTCCCTCCATTTCATAATCATTGTCCAAGAAGTGTCACAAAAGAAAATCCTGTTGTTACAGTCATAATGACTTTTATCAATTATTGATTTTTTTTTTCGATAGACGTTAAGAGAACGAACAATTGCTAATACATTTTATATTTCTTCTGATAAGATTTTTTTTTAATCTGATTGACAGTAGTCTATCATGATTATTTTATTAATATGATCGGTAGTAAACAGGTGAATATTTCTATTTTGATTGATAAGTGTGAAAATTTTACATTCATTAATCTCAAAAATATATATTGTGATCTATTAGTTTTGGCATCTATGTGAATTTTTTTGATTAGAAGACTGATTGTTATTTATAATGGCAAAACGTGTTTGTTAAAAGGGCAAACATTTATCGTTATATATATATATATGAGGAGAATGAAAACAATGATGATATTACGTGATTATCCTATTGAAGAAAAAAAAGGTCATCGATCTAATTTATAATTTCATTTGACCGTAAATAAAAATTTAAAATAAGAAATAACATTAACTTCTTCACCTGTTCAGATTTTATTTATGCGAAAGTCGATCCTATTTCATTTAATTTGCATATGAAATTAACTGTTTCGGAAAATTTAATTTATTGTTTCTTTTTTTTTTATACACATAAGTAAAAAGAACAGAAAAGAAATCAATACAGACGACAAAAAAAAAAAGACAATGAATAATCGAAAAAGTTTGACTTGTATTCTCTTGTATATGTCTCTTGTTTTCGATTTTTGTAGATCATTAAAATTATCGTCGAACTAAAAATATATTAGAAAAAAAAGAATGACTAATTTATTTTCAAATATATTTACCTTCTACGACAGCTGTATCTGGTACACGTCGTACAATAGTTGCTGTACGTCGTTGAGGTGAAGTATCACCAGGATATCTGTCACGAACAGTCCGATATCTTGATGCATATGATGGACGACGTACAAGATCTATTCTATAATTTACAAAAAAAAAAAATTAATTAAAATTTAAAATAAATAAAATACAAACAAGTTTTCATCAGTTTCATGAGAATAATTTTTCATAATACGACGATTATTCGGTGGATTTACCTAAAAGAAAAAAAACATCAGTAAATTATTATTACATATTTTTTTCAAATAAAATTTTATACATCTTGTCCTGTATGATCTTCTTCAACAACAACAACATGTTTACCACCGGGTTGTGCTTGTTGTTCTCTCATAACTTGATCAAGTTTTCTAACAAGTTTTTCATTTTCTCGTGTTAAAATTTCATGATCAGTTCGAATTTTCTTTGTTGTTGCACCACTTAATCGTCCTCTAATAAAACAAAACAAAAGTCTAATTAAATATTTAAATAAAATATATTTACTGAGCATCATGACGAGTATCATATACATCGCTACTAGCTGATGAACGCATTGATGCTTGTGAACCAGAATCTGAATTACGATTTTTAATTTTTGGTAATGTATTTGATTGGTGTCCTAATTTTTGTCTTAATTCATTATTTTCATCTTTTAATTTTCGTACTTCACGTTTTAAACGATTAATAACATTTTCTTTTGAATCTGTTTTTACTATTGGAGCATTTTCAATATTTTTTGCACGATTAGCATAACGTAATGTACTTAAACTTTCATTTTCACATGAACTTGATGGAGATATACATGCAATCTTTAATAAATAAATAAAAAAATATTTTATTTAAAAATTTGTTTCGCTTTTTTTTTTATTTTAATTAAACAAACCATTAAAGTTATTCCATGTCCACCTAAACTATCAGCTAATAAACGTGTTAATTTCGAATCTCGATAAGGTATATGACCAGCACGTTTAACAGGATCACTTAATGCTGATATACATGTACCTTTTCAATAACAACGAAAATAAAAGTATTGAACATTTATAAAAAAAAAACTTTATTTACCAAGTGTAAGTAAACTTTTATTAATATTATTGGTTTCGATGAGTTGTTTACCTTTTGAAAGACTTACTTTAACTTTTTCACTTCCTGAAAAAAAAAGATTTGCTTTCTTTTTTTATATAAATAAATAAAATTTTACCAGCTAAATCAACAAAAACTAATTTTCCTTGTCGAGTCATTTGTTCTTTTGGATCATCATAATCTTGTAAATCTTGTTCAATTTGAATTGAAAGCATTGCATGACTACGACTTGACATATCATTAAGATTATGTGACGCCATAGCTCGATTTAATTCACCTAAAATTTTCAATAAAATAATATAAAAATTTTTCTTTTATTCAAACCTTCTTCAAGTATTGTTAATAATTCATCCATAGTTTCAATATAAGTTTGAAAAAGATTTTCAACATAAAATCCATCTTCAACTGAACCACGTACTTGTAAACTTTCACTATGTGATGGATTAATTAAATCACGAATCTAAAACGAAAAAAAGAAAAAAAGAAAATTTTAATTAAAAATAAATTTATTTTAAGATTTATACTTGTTCATTATAAATTTCACAATAAGATACACGAATATAATAAGGAGCATTTGTTTCTTGAGCTTTTTCTCGTAATCGTTGAAATAAATAATTAATTGCACGTGGAACTAAACCAAAATTTTTTATACGATAATTTTCATTCATTCGAAACTATATAAAAAAATAATATTTTTATTTTCATATAAAAATAAAAATAAAAATAAAAACAAAATAAATACAATTCCAGCGCCTCCTGGACCAATCATTGTATGTGTTTTTCCACTACCTGTTTGACCATATGCAAAACAAGTTGAAATATATCTAGAAAAAAGTATTTTTTTTATATTAATAATTAATTATTTGAATGACATACCCTTCAATAGACATATCAACTAAACGTTTTATACCACTATAATGAAATACTTCTTCTTGTATTGATGCTACATCAAAAACACTGTCAAATGTAAATCGTCGACTATGTTGTGCACCTTCAACCTATTTTTATTTATCTAATAGAATAGAAAAATGAATAGAAAAAAAGCTAACCAAAATAGAATTTTCATTTTCACAATGTAATATTGATCGTTCATTTTTCTCTAATTCACGACTATTCATCGGTCGAATACTAATTAGAAATAAGAAATTTCATTAAAATTTTAAAAAACAAAATTTTTTTATCTAAACTTACCGAACAATAACACGTACACGATCTTTTTCTGTACTAAGATCTTCAGGTGGTTCATTTCGAAAAGTACTAAATAATAAGAAAACAAATAGATATTAATTATTATTTTGAATATTTTACTAATAAATTCGTTGTTTCGGTGTTACCGAATGCATTTGAGCAGTTATTACGTTATGTGGTCGTACAGCAAGAGTTTTCATTATAAAAGGATACTATTCACTTTGATAACAATCGATTATAATATGAACTGGTCAATTTTTTTTGTCCACCACTTATTCTTTTTTTTTTCGTTTTTAACGATAACGATACGTAAGTGTCTATTGACTTATGAAACAGTAAAACTGCAGTCTCGCAACTAGAACTATTCTTTTATTTTCTCTCTCTCTCTCTCAATTCTTCTCCTTCATCCTTTTCTTTTACCTATTGTCTTTCGTCATCATATACAACTTTCTAACTACCCATAAGGTAGGTCTTCTTCTCTTCTCTTATTATGTTTATGCATACCCACCATCATTATTCTAAGAAGACTCTTGACTTATGTGTACTTATACATCATATCACTGATAAATTGAGTCTTTATATACCTATCACCCGTCGATGAACTCTTTTGTGCTAATACCCAATCGATGACTGATGCACTACTAATATCTGTTTGAAGACCACGACTAACAGAATTAGGACCATCATGATGAAGATCGTTGATATTTTCTAGAGATGATGTTTCAATACTTTCAAATGAAGGAATATTTCTTGGTGATTTTGATCGTATTGGTGATGTATTATTAGCAGAATGAGGCTCAAGAAAACGGACACGAGCCGATGAACCATGTTCAGGTGGATAAGGTTCAGTATTTTTTGTTGCGAGATCATTATTCTTTGATGGAATTTGTAGATGATTCGGTTCGGAAGTTTTCGAAATTGGTGGAAGTTCGATTAATGAATATGTCGCAACGGATGACTTAGACATCTTATATTTTCCTTATTGTAATGGAAAATGACTTACAATAAAAACAAAAAAAATTTTTAATCCTTATATTTTTTTTTCTTCTAAGAAATATCGAACAAAAACAAATACTAATAATTATTTTCTTCTTATTTTTTCTAGAAAAACTAATTGAGACTTTATTCACACGCACTATGAAATCTAATAAATAAAAGCTGATCGATTCATTAGAATGATTGATCAGTGTTATAACATGAATATTATTTGAGTTATACTATATTCGACGCAAATAGGAAAAACGTACTTTATTTTCTGGTGCATATCAATTTTTTTCTTGATACTTAATAAATAACAAAAAATTTATGTTTCTATTAAAGTCATTTTTCCGATATAAATGACATATCAACTTTTATCAATGATATATAAGAAAAATTATTTATTATTTATACGATTGTAAAATTATTTTTATAATCATACATTTTTCTTTATTTCAAGAATTAAAAGCAAAAAAAAATCAATCGATTAAGTTTTTCAAATTTTTCTGACAATAAAAGATAATTACATAAGAATTCATCAATAACAGATTTCACATATTGACAACTCTTAAGATAATTAATTCCCTTTTCGTAATAATTGTGTTAACAAGAATATTTCGTTTTTTTTAAATAGCCTTCCAATTGTGTATTATAGTTAGTGTTCGATACACACATTTCTTATCAATTCATAATAAGGTTTCGTTTGCTCAATCGATTTAATTTTATCAAAAAAAAAAAAAGAAAAGAATGACATAATTCAATCCAAACAATGAAAAATAAACCTCGATGTATTTGTCATTATCACCATGATATTTCAAATGATGCCAAAAAAAAGAAGAAAGAAAGAATCAAATCAATACAAATGAAATAAAACGATCACTCAATGAAGGACACATCATATATGGAAATTATATTCTTTCTTTTATCAGGTTTCTTTTTTGCATTCAAGATGATGATAATAATAACAATTGATTTCTTAAAATATCCATTGTTGTACTCACGTTCGGTGAACTGGAGCTGATTTATTTATTGAACGTGTTTCATAATATTGTACTGATTGTTGATCATATGGATCTGATTCTTGTATATATTGATAATCTCCATTCGATCCTGTTTTAGAATAATATGGATAATAAACATAATCATCATATTCATTATCCTGTGGTATTGATTGTTGCTGTTGTTGATGACGATAGATTGTCTGTTGACTACCACTTCGTTTAGATGAAATCGGCATTTTACCTTCAATGTTCTCTATAGTTTCATTCAATCACCATGTGTATGTAGGTGTATGTTACTTTTTTCTTTACTGCTGTCATAACAAATACATGTATATACGTATCTATATATATATATTTAAATATTAGATTCCACATTGATGAAAAGTTAAAACATTTTTTCTCTTTCATTTTCTCATTTTCAGTTTTTTTTACTTTTATTCACAGAACTTATTGAATAATAAAAAGAAAAAGAACGAACGAATAAAGAAGAATAAGAAAATGAGAGTATTAATATTATTTGTAAAAAAATTCGTTTTTTAAAATCTTTTTCTTTTTTGTTGTTCTATTATGCACAAATCAACTTATTCTCACCTTACAAATACTTATCGATATTAATAAGACATTGAATACATGTCAAATAATAAAAAAACATATATTCAAATAAGAAAAAAGAAAGCGACCGGGCTTGGCCGGGGATTGAACCCGGGACCTCTCGCACCCTAAGCGAGAATCATACCACTAGACCACCAAGCCATGCTCTATTTTTGCTTACAATTGATTTTTATTACAATACGATTAATATAACTAAAAAATTCATGATTTCCTATTTGTTTTAAAATTCATTCTTTTTAATAGACGTATATTCTTTCTTAAAAAAGAAAATTATTCTTTTCTTATTATTAATAAAACTTGATTACTATTAAAAATAAAGTGTCTATATATTTTATACTTACGATAAACTATCACTATCATGACGAGAGAATATCCCCAAACTTGAATTAGTAAATTGTTGCATATAAAATAAATAACGTGCCATTCGATCATTTCGAATACGTTTAACATATTTTATTTGTTCAACTGGTGATTTATAAAGAATACCTTCTTTCATTAATAATTTTCTACTAGCATCTGTCATTGACATAATATGATCATCTTCTGTGATTTGACGATTAGGTATTTTTCTAAATGTTGTTACTAGATGACCATCACTTCGTGGTGATACATCTTGTATAACAGTTGAATCTTGTGAATCTTCACGATAAAGCACTCGACGAAATGGTCTATGACGCGGTTTTGGATCAACCGAAGGCATTCTTAATAATAATAATAATAACACCTTCTTCTTCTTCTTCTGCTTTCCGTTGTTGTTGAGACTGTCTTCGATAATAATTTAAATCAACAACCATAGGTGACGAATATAGCAACGACATTGTTTTATTTTTCATAAAATAAGCTGAAGACCTGTGTGATCAATTCCTCTTCATCTTTTTCTTTTCAATTTAAAAATAAATGAAACCTTCTAAAATCGGGTGACTATACGCATGTATTTATTTTGATTTTTTTTCGTTTTATCATTTGAACATAGAAAAAAAAATGATAACTGAATAAACAGCTCATTAGACTGATTAAAGAAAGGGAAAATTAGGGTAAATAAAGATAGAAATACTGTGAATTGTTTGAAAACATAAACACACACACACACAAACTTACAAACAAACATAAAAAAGAAGTTACTTGACAAAAACAAAAAAAAAGAAAAACAATAAAACAACCACTGAGAATATACGACAATATATCAGCATTTTGAATGCAATTTATAAATTAACATATATATATATATATATAACGAAATTGTTTAGTGCACTGTTTGATGTCGTTTAGGTACTGGAATTGAGCCAAGTTTACGTCGGAGAGAAACATTAGGTGGTGGTCCTGATGGTGTTGCTGATGATGATTTTGTTGATACAGATGAGACTGATTTTGTTGATGGAATTGCCGACGATGACGGTGATTTGCTTATTGATGTTGATGATGATGTAGATGGAGGAGGAGGAGGAAGAGGAGGAGCTTGTTGTTCTTTTGGTGATATTTTCACTTGAGTTTTACGATCACGTAACCAAGCTCGAACATTAAATCGTTTTGGTAATAATGAAGAAGAACGTTGATTTGCTGTTACATTTATTGTTCTTGCTGGTGGAATAATATTTGATGAATGAATATATTTAAGTCGAAATGGTAATGGTGATAGTTTTTCTAATTGATTTGTAATACGTTCAAATAGATCATTATCTACATGTACAAGTACAAATGCCCATGATTCATAATATGTAGTAAACATTGCACGATGTGATACAAAATGTGTTAACCATGCAGCAAGCTCGTGAAGACTAAAACGAAGGGAAAAAAAAATTTTATTTTCTAAAAAAGTTCTTTATATTTTTACTTGAGTAAATGATAAATAAATGCATTAAATTTCTCTGACCAATCAACTGTAGATGATAATCCTAACTGTGCTTTAACTTTAGCTTCATTAAATCGACCAGTTGTTGGTGTTGTTAAATCAATTAAACGCCACAAATTAACTTTTTTTGAAAATAAAGAACCACCATATTGTCGAAGACCATCTTCAAGTACTTCACGTAATAAAGGACATAAATCTTGACGAAGTGTTCGATCAAGTTCACGATTAGTTATATTATTTAAATAATAAGACTAAATGTAGATAAATAAAGAAAAAAACAATATATTAAAATATAATAAAAGAAATGGAAAATAATATTATACTTGAGGATCACCACATTTTATTTCCAAAATACGAAGAATAGTATTTGCAAATGCATCAACAAGATATTTATCACTTCCATATTTAACCGGTAATGGTTTTGTTAATTCTGATGGTGCATGTTCAGTAAAATTCATTAGTTGTGGTTCATTGTTATCCTCATGTTCCTCTTCAGATAAATTAAATTCACTCGGTGGACTATCTGTTAAACTTTCTCGAGGTACTAAATCACAATAACCTAAAAGTTAAAAAAGAAACACAAATAATTCTTTTTTATCTATCTAATTTATATTAAATATAAATATCAATACCTCGATCATATCTGAATGATGCAATTGGTGGTGGTGTTGGTCGATGTTTAGGACTAACTGATGGTGTAATAAGTTTTCGAGCAATATCATCACAAAAGCTGACACTTTTTTTAGCACGAAGATCATGTTCAGATAATGTACATCCTTTCTGTCGTGTTCGAAATTGTATAGAAAAATTTTGTTGATGTGATGATATAGTTGGAGCTGAATAACGTCGATGTCGAGATGTTTCTATTTCATGATTACCGAGTCGAGCAGCTAATGTTCTTGCAGCTAATGTAAATATATCACCAGCAGCTCCAACAGCAAGAACATTTGCTGTTGTTGGAGCAGTTGTCGTTAATGGTGTTGTTGTTAAATCTTCAGTTTTAGCTCGTTTTAAACATGATTTAAGTGGATGCAATGATGTAGGCGTTTGAATATGACGTGGATGATTAGTCGAACTATTACTAAAATAACCACTACTTGATGTACTATTTGCACTTGTTGATGTACTTGAACATGTTGATGAAAATGTTGCAGTTTCTTCTTCTTTTATATGATTACCAACATTTGATGAAACAGTTGGACTTAATGGTAAGGCACGAAGTGGACTATTACCTATCATTGTTGGACTAGTTTTAATACTTTTAATACGTTTAATTTCCTTAAGTGTTCGTGGTCTTTGCATTGTTGATATTGGTGGATGAAGTGTTGTAGGTCGAATAGGAACAGATGATGATGAAGATGAAGATGGCATTTTAATACTACAATAGAATACAGTACGTGTAGCTTTTTTTGTTAATGATGATGGTTCAGATAATGTAGTTTTCATTCCTGAACAAGAACGTTTTGTTTGAGTTGTAGGTGTTAATGGTGGAGGAGCTGGATTTTCTTTAGCATAATAAGTAAGAAAACTAAGATCTGGTAAAGATGAAATTGTTGGTAATGATCGATGTGATGTTGAAGATGGAAATATTGATGGTTGACTAGGATTATTTGAATTTGAAGTATTAATATCATTATTTAATAAACGATCAGCACTTTTCGAACGAGTAACTGATATATTGTCTATTGGTAAACATTGATTGTCTGTATTTATAGGACGAGAAGTCGATCGTGGGATATAACGACGTATTGTTTGCAGTTGAGATGAAGGCGTATTGTCAATATGTATAGATGTTTGAAGACATTGATCAACACTACGACGAGGAATAGGAGTTTGATTAGAAGCTAGAATTAAATCGAAAAAGACCGATTATATTATTGTCAATCTTATAACTTTGATGAACTAAGCAAATGATGTTTGTTCAATTCCTTTTTTTTTAAGAAGAGGATTTAGAAATAACTAATCATTTGATCCTTCATCTTATAAATATCATTTTTCATTTAAAACTTACCCTTGAATTGTTCTTTACTTTTCGTTGATGACTGTTCCACAGATGAAAGAAGATCATTATGACTACTTGATTTATTTAATTTTAATTGTGAAAAAGTTGTTGGACTTTTTAATTTAAATCTAGGCATTGGTATTTTCTGTTCTTGTTTCATTGATTTATTTAAATTTGAACATGATGATGATGATGTTAAAGAATCACACATACTTTTATCACTAAAATTTTGATATAAACGACATGGATGTTGTTGAGATCTTGTACGTTGAAATAAACGATATAATGTAAGGGGACTACGTGATCGATGACCACCGCCACCACCACCACCACCATCAGAAGTATTTGCTAATGATGATGAACAACTACGATGAATAGATTTAGATTTTATAGCATGCCATGATGTGCGTGGAGGATCAGATGATGATGTTGTATCATCACCTTCAACATCGGCATCATCTTCTGTATCACCTTCACCACCAACAACACCTGAACTTAAACGCATCGACCATTCAGAAAGACTTGTTGCTTGACATGTAGGAGGAATATCTTGTTGATCTTGTTCAAAAGCAAGATGATGATAATTACGATCTTCATATAAATCCCAATGAAAACCTTCATATTGACTATCACGAAGTTGTGGTGGTGCTTTACGACAATGACTTCCATAAGATGAAAATATGGATCGATGACCACTCAGCCAAAGTTCATCATCATCTGGATTATCAACAGACATTTCATATTCTGGTGATTGTTGATGTTGTTGTTGTTGTTGTTGTTGTTGTTTTTGTTCCATTGGTGAATGAACGTTTTTTAAATGACCATCAATTGAATCAAGTAACTGAGAAACTAATGTTGTTCCACAATTCTGATTGAACATAGAGTCAACTAAGCAGAAAAAAAAGAAAGAAAAAAATTAAAATATTTCATGTACATATGAATAAACATGATTGCGTTTCTACCTCATCGTTGACCTCAACAACAAACGATTACTGATTGATATTACTTTACTGTCGTTGGACAAATGAATAAAACGAAAAATAGACACTAGACATGCATTCTTTCTTTCTTTTCGGGTTTTTTTTTCTCACACTCTGCGTGTTAATGATGATAAGCTTGCCAACTACAATTCGAAATAAGAAATTGATGAACGAAAGAGAATGAAAATGTTGATGATGATGAGAATGGTAATAGTGATGGTATGTACTATTTTTTTGAAGCTAGTCCAACGAGAAAAGAAGAAGACCATCATTATCGACAACCTATCTTATTAGAGAAGCTTGTATATGCGTAAACAAGAGAAGAGAAAGACGCAAAAGAAGAAAAAGCAGAAGAAGAAAGGGCAATATATGATGTGCAACGAAAGAATGATGAGAGAAAGATTGAAACAGCATTCATACACACACGCACAAAAACATTAGTACTTCTCCTCCTCTTCAATGCTTTGTTGATTAGAATAAAAAAATCTAATGCTCTTTATTTATTGTTATACAAAAAGAAATAAAGGAATTTACTATAATATTTCGAGATATTAAGATTATATATAGTATAAGACTTGACTTCTTTCTTTTTTCTTCTCATCAACAAAGATAGATATAAAGGCCGAGCACACAAGTGATGATAGGAAGCAAAGACGAGCATGCAAGGCTTCGATAGTGCCATCATCTCTTCTTTCGATGACAAATAACATAGAAGAGAAAGAATAAAGAAAGGCGGGCCTAAACAGCAAGGAGAATTAATGATAGGCTTGCAGATGTTTTCTCAAATGGCTACTTTGACGCTTTCATTTACTACATAGATGCATCTCATCTCATCTCATCTCATCTCGTCTCATTGTTGAAGTCCAACCTTGAAATGTATGACTATATACATAGAACAAAAAAGTAGAAGATAAAAGAATTTAAAAAAAAACACTTTTCTTTCTTTATTTATTTAATTGTACGCACGTCGATATCAATAGAAGACAAGGATTACATTGATTTTTCTAAATATAAAACTTTACACTTGAACAAAATGTTCAGATCAGTTTCATAATATGTATACCTTCATTCGTACATCCATAAAATAAAACGATACAAGCATATGCTGTTCAATCTTTTTTCTTTTGATATTGCTTCTCTTTCACATCGACCATCATCATCATCATCATCCTGTATCATCGTAACCCTCACCAACATGCGTATGCTTTCGTGAGATAGATAAATCATGTTCGCTTACTTGAGAGCGCGCAAACGTTCGTACGCTCATACTATATTCATATCTTATTCCGATGCTTTTATTTTTCTCTCCTCTTTGCAAGAGCCAGAGCGCTACCATGTGTATGTATAGATGAACGACCTCCAACTTTTTCCACTCATATGCATTTACCCTTTCTCTCTCTCGTTCTCATTTCTCTTCATCATTTTTTACTGCGTATTACACATACACGTTATCATTAAGAGGACAATTTCAAGCCTTCTTATTCTAGGCCTTTTTTCACATTTTTTTTTACAGAATTATTATTAGAAGGCCTTCATTTAAAAATGTATTTATTGAAAAGGTCTCGTTTCGAAGGTGTTCACACTTATTGAGCTAAACTGTCTCGTTTTAATTGACTAATCTCAATGGGTGAGAAAGAGAACAGCTGCCGACTTCAATCATGAAATGTCTATGATGAGTATGTCCAATGATAGGACTCACCTACATTTAGTTTACATTTTCGAGTATGATAATTAACAGAGAAAAAAAAAAGAAAGAGTTACTAGTATACTTGGCATCTGGTACTGTCTGATTACATAACATAGCGCATTTGTTTAAGTAGAAGAAAAAGAGAAAAAAGTTGGAACTTACTGATTGTCGTTTGCTGACCAATCCGAATAACATAACGCGTATGCGTTCAATCTTGTTATATTGTGTCTTAGATTACGCAGAGAAAAGAAATTGAGTAAAAATAATAGAAATGATCGGGTGTTTATGTGTAGATGTGGATTTATCTTCGTTTGTTGTTTCTAGGACTAACAAATAATGATAGAATGATGAAGAATTTGGATTCTATGTGTTACACACTATACGCACAATAACAGAAAGCAGGGGCAAAAGGAAAAAAAAAGGGAAAAACGAGAAAGAAAAGACATCAACATCTATATTTTTTCTTCTTTATCGTCTTCTTTTTTCTCTCTCTTTTCTCGGTTTCGGGCACTAGTAACACGTCATCTATGCCTTAGCTGCCTGATTTAATCAAGAGACGACCCGTTGTTTGTTCTCTTTTCTTTCTTTTCTCGCTCGTTTCTTATTCTTCTACATGGCTTGCGAGAAAGCTATCTCAACCAATTTTTTCCCTATTTTTTTTCTTCTTTTTCTTCTTCTTCTTTTACATCGAGTTGGATCGGGTGTCCGCCAACACATCACCCTACTATAGTACGAACTTCTTCTTAGCTCGTCTGTCAAAAATGATGACAACAACAACGCGAGGATAGTGCGTGGCTCAATAATCATTCTTTTTCTTTTAGCTCGATAGTGTTTTTTCACCAAAGAAAGTTCTCGAAAGAAGAAAGAAGAACGAATTTGTGTTTCTCTATAGTAAACAATTGGGAAATAAAAAATGATTAGTCATTACTATTATTTCTTAAACAGCAAATATATTCAGTTTTATATTTCTAACAGGAAAACTGACACGTCTTTTGAATAATCTTTAAACAAAGTCCATGATAAATTATTTCTGTTAAGATTTATAACTAATATGTCATATAATGACAGAATAAAGAGATAACAACAGAAATGATGTAAAAACAAATTTTTTTTTATTAGCTAGAACCTTGCAAAAATTTCTTTAGTCGTTCTGATGCTAGTCTTACTTGAATGATTCTGAAGATATATTGTTAACATATCTGCATATATAAGTATGTGTGTATGTCGAATGAACACAATAGTAATGTAGCATTATATCGCATATCGATAATTTTTTTTTTCGACTATCGTGGACAGGAGCCTTGTATTCAACTTGACCTCATTCCTTTGTCACTCAATGCAGTGTGGACACCCACTGTGTTAATCAAGCAGCGGCAGCAGCAGCAACAGTAATAATAGAATCGACCATTGATGCGAATAGGACAGTTGAACTCTCATACACATAAAGAGAAATGAGAGACCAACGGACAGAGAAGGAGAGGGGAGAGAGAGATGGAGAGAAATGTATTTTAATTCGACTCTCATAAGTAATATGGAACGGAGACATTTGTCGCGTGAGACTAAACGAATGATACTTGTTTCATCTATGTCAATTTTGAAAATTGCTATAGGTGTTAGACTAGACAGACATTCGACTCTCAAGTGAGATAGACGTCGATCAAATATTGACTCATAGTTTCACAGAAATGTATGTATCAAAAGATAAAATACAACATATCCATTATCATCACATTTAAGATCATTGAAAAATAATACAAATATTAAAATAAAAAAGAAAAAAGAAGATTATTAAATAACAGCAGCGTTTGAATTGCCACCATTAAGATTATATTTCACTCGAAGTTGATCGCGTACTGCATCATGCTGTTGTCGAATTTCATTAAATTCACGTCGACTTTCAACAATCTCTCTATCTGTTTCTGTTTCATCTCTAGCTATTGCTTTACGTCGTGACCATCTAGCACATTGATTACATTTTTGATATAAACAAAAGATCTAAATATAAATTTTAAAAAAAAGAAATCTTTACAAAAAAAAAAACTTGTATTATTTTCTTTTTTACCAAAAGAATAAGAAGAATAAGTATTATAACTACAGCAATAACTACCAATGCAATAATAACTTGTGGAGAAAGTGGAGCCATCTTAAATGTTTTATATAAAGATAAAAATAATCTAAAATAACTTATTAAAATTATTGTATTGAAAAATAAAATAATGAAATATAAAAAATATTTTCTTTATCTTTTAAATGAATACAATGAAATGATCATTAAATTTTAGCTATATAAAACGACTAAATTTAAAAAAAAATAAAATGAATTCATCAATTATTAAAATCGCGTTACATTTTTCATGCTTTTTCATCTAAAGCGTATAAAAAAAACCTTCATCGTATCTATAATTCATCATTTAGTAAAAATAAAAAAATTAATAACGGAGAAAATCAAACAAGAAATTTTTAAAAATCTATTTTTATCTCTACCATCAGTTTTAATATACATCAAATATATTATTTAAATAAAATTTTTCTTAAAAATCAAAATTAATCAATATACCTTTATATATGCTCATACGAATCTTTTCTTTTTTACTCTGCATATTTAAACAACTACCTGACATATTATAGGTTCTGCATGATTGATTTTTCTTTTTCTATTTGATCCTTTGATGTGTCACATAAAAAAAAAATAAATGAATCAAATAATGTTTCGATATTTTCCATTCATTCTTACAAAAACATATTGCTCATATACATTTGCACTGTGTCTGAATTTATGAATCATCAGTATATCCACATTACTCAATTCATATAAGAATAAAGAATAGAATCATTATACATTCATAAAGAGACAAAAAAAAGAAAAAAGAAAACAAACAAATAGAATAGTCTAATTATTATTAAGCATTCGAATTACTACTGTTCCATCAATATTTGGTAATGGAACATCAAAATCTTCAATTTTTTCATTTATAAATTGTGTATCACCACCAAGCCAATTTTCATTTGATGCTCGATGTTTAACAAAATAGTCTATAGATGAATTCGTATTCATATTATTACGTTGACTTGTTGATGATACATGTAATCGAGGAAGAATATCATTAAGTGTTATAAATTCAGGTGATACAGCAACTTGAATAACAAATGGAGTATCACTACCAGGTAAAAAATAAGCTACACGAGTTTTTTTTATTGATGTAGCTAAAATATAAGTAAAATAATATATTAAAAAAAATTTTCAATTATTAATAATATTTTATACATTCAGTTCGATTATGACGATGATGATGATGATGTTGTAGTTGTTGTTGTCGATCATTTGATTTTGTTTTTGTTTGTAATGATAATGATGATGAATGAAGTTTACGTGATTTTTTAAGTTCATTTTCATTTTGATAAGCAATTGTATGATTTCCAAGTGTTGATGTTGATTTAATTTGTGTAGAATTTTTAATAAATTTTCCTCGTCGATATTCATTCCAAATACTTGAATTAAGAAATTGTCGAAATACATCCGTTTGATTTTCAATATAATTAACAAGATCATCTAATACACCATCAAAAAAATGTTCATCAAATTGTTTACGACGATATTTATCACGTAATTCTAAACGTCGTTGTGATGGTAACCATGATAAAATTGTTTCATTTTCAATATAAGTTTTATATGCAGCTCGTCCAATATCATGTAATTGATTTAAATCATCTTTTTTTTCATAAAGTACAAGTACAATAGCATAAACAGCACCAAGTGTTGTTGTTTGTTTTGAATTCATAAGATATTCAAGGAATAATTCAGCTGTTTCAGAATTTGATATAATTTCATGTGCAGAAATTGTTCGTGATAATTGTGAAGTATTATTAGCTGGAACTCGATGTGCAGTTCGTAATGATGAACGATTTGAACATTCTGTATCACTGAAAGACATAATTTTTGTTTTTGTTGTTCAAAATTTAGATAAAATGAATCTAAATACAAAGACGATCAAATTGTATATAGATTGTTTATAATGTATAAACGAAGAGAATGAAAAGTTTTATTATACATTTTTTATTCTTTCTTTTTCATTTCTGTTCAATTTATTGTTTTTCTCGTCCAGTTGAAGCGTCGGCGTTCGTTTCGTCATTATTGATGTGTCAAGACATTCCCAGCTGGTGAGAGAGAGAGAGAGAAATATTTGAAAATTTATTTCACTAACGTATGTATATATATATTCATACATTTAATCCGTCTATGTCTTTGAAGACGATCAAAGTAAAATGCCGATAATAGTTGTCCAAGGAAAAAGAAAACAACCAAACTATTGCACATATATAATTGGATGGTGGTATCAAACAAGAAATGATGGCGGCACGCATCATACTTAATAGTTATTAAAAAACATATATGTGTGAAAAACGTTAATCTTTGATTGCATGCAATGATATTAGATTATAGAAGAATATTTTCTGAATTCTTCACTAATAAATTCATAAATGCTAGACTTTTTTTATAGGCATGTATCAATGATATAGTTACATGAAAGTATTTATTCTCTTTTGAATTAAGTAAATGTTGGCACACTTTATTTTACATATATATTAGTATGGACAAATGACAAAAATTTTTATTGTTTTTTTTAAAGCTATGTTATGGAAATTCTACGAAAAATGACAGAATACTTTCCTATGAACATGCTCTGATAATTTTTCGTATTGTCAAAATAAACACTAATATATTCGTATTACTTCCTAGTATATTGAGCCTAATAAAAAAAGGATTATAAAAGATTTTGTGTACTTGATAATTAAAAATTAATTCATGTAGCTTTTGTAGAACTTTTGATGGCCTGTCTTTAAAAAGAAATTCAAAATTTTTATCATTTATTTATGTTGATATATAAACGAAACAAAAAGTGCCTATATCTTGAGCAATTTGCTATATAAATTCTTTTTATTTTATTTTAAATTAACAATATGTTTATATATTGTTGAAAACATCGAAAAATAAAACAACAATTATATTTTTTATTTTTAATAAGGTTTTCTTTTATTTGATTTTTTCTTTGATGTTATTTGTTGTTGATCTGCGGTAGAATTGTTTGTTGATGATGGTTGCCATTGAACTAATTGTCCATCATCTCCACAAGAATAAAGTAATGAATGGTAAGTTGTTGCTGCACGTAATGTTTCAGAATGTGGTGAATCAAATGAAATTATTGTAGGTTCAGATTCATCACTTGATACTATTGTAATATTCATTTTACCCATATGATCACACATTAATAATGGCCAAGAAGATTTTGATTGTTGTGAAATAGATGGTAAAAGTTCTTTGATATTATTATCAGTAAGTATATCAACAATTGTTGCATGTGTTGATGGAAGATGATGAGTCACTGTTGAAGATTTTAATGATGTATCCATATTATTAGAAGGAATTTCGGATGTTAATAAATCACTATCTGTATCTCCTTGCAGAATTAATTGTTGATTTTCATCAGACATTGACCATATAAAAAAAGCATTTGATGCAGTTGTTGCATATATTGTATTATATTGTGCAAAACCACATTTTGCAATAGGACCGTTTGCATTGTAAACCTTAAAAAAAAAAGAAAAAGATATTTATTTTTTTTATAAATTATTTCATATTTTAAGTAAATACTTGTTCAAGTGCATCATCTTCATTAGATTTTGATACATCATATAAACATACAAGACCATCAGTTGAACCACTAATTAATTTCGTTGAATTCATTTGACAAAATTCAACTTGAATAATATCATCTGAATGTGATTCTGTATAATATCCTAATAATTGTTTATTTATTGGTGAACGTAAATCCCAAAAAGCAATAGCAACATTTTCTTCACCTTTAACTTCAGTACCAGCAGCAACTAAAAGATCTTCATTATTACATGTTACTGATAGAAATTTATGTTCATCTGCACAACCATTTAATTGAAATGATTCTTGTTGTGGTGTTCTTGTATCCCATACAAGAACTAAATTTTTATTAGTTGATGCAAATAATATATGTGGAGAAATATAAGCATATTTAATAAAATTAATTATTATAGAAGATGAAGAATCATTCATATCAAAATTATTTGAAGTTGATGAAAGAGATGAGAAATGTTTTAATGTTGTTGCATCAAATAATTGTATTGTACTTGGAATAGTAAGTACAGCTAGATGATTACCAGTACTATTTATAGTTAAATCAACTGCATAACAATCATTAGTTTCAAGTGAAGATCGTACCGAACTCTTATTTGTATATATAAGTGATGCTGATGAAGACAACGAACGTGTAATTCCGGGCTTGATTTTCATATCTGAAATATATATGTAATAAACTATAATAGAACTATCATTATTGAAATAATAAAATATTCATACTATTCTACCGTATATAGGACATAATAGATGACATAAAATTCGAAAACCTAAATTTAAATACGTTATTTCATATCTATTTTTTTAATGTTCAATATTTTTAAATCTAAATCATCTACTATGAAGTTTATTCTTTCAATCTTTTTTTTTCTTTTGTTTTTGTTGAATAGAACAATAACAACAACAACAACAGCAATACAATAATAAAAAAAAACAATAACAACATAGAAATACATTTTATGATATAACAGTCTATGGGTTATGTTATTTTAAACTCTTAATAAACATGAACCATTCCATAAAGAAATGTCCAAAAGAGTACATAAGTTAGTAAACCATTAAAGAATCCATCAACAAAAACATGATTTAAACCGGTAAAAAATTTGCGATGTTCATTTCGAATAAACATAAATATAAGGAAAGATGATAGAAACATTGAAAAACCATAAAAAAGAAATCCTTTATATGATGTAAAACCAATAATACCAGCAACACAACCGGATAAAGCACTAACAGATGTACGACATTGTTCAAGACTATTTTCATTAAAACGAACAGCTGTATCACTATATAAAATAGATTCAACTTTATGTTTATCACTACGGGTTGATGAAGTAGTTGAACGATTTGAAGATGATTGCGATGATGAACCTGTTTGAGTAACAGGACGAGAACCTGCTGTACGACGAATTTGCATTTCACTATTCGCTGACATTGTTTTTTTTCTATGTTGATCGTTTAAAATTGATGATAGTAACTAGAATAAAACTGTAATTTAAAGAAAAAACAAAGTTTTATTTATTAAATTTTTTTGCGTACTTAAAAACTAAATATCAGAATTTGTAATTAATATACATCTAGAATAGAGAATGAATGCAAACTAAGAAAAGAAAAAGAAAGGCTTCATTTCATGGATAACATTGTTGTTTAGAACACGAACACACAATAGATATTTGCTGGTTTGTTAAAAAAGAGATAAATCGTGAATGAAAATAATAAAAACAAAAAAAAAATGGAAAGAAAATCTAGTCATTATATATTATACTTCTATATAAATCAAACAGTTTCACGTTTGTATAAATAGAGGTAAGCTAAATCTTTTGGTGGATGTTCAGATAATGCAACATGTTCATCATTAAATATAACCCAACGATTATCTTTAAGAATATGTGCTACATAATGACCAGATGATGGATGATTACCAATATGTGAAATAAAAGCAATAAGACGATATTTGCCAGTACCATCACGATGATGTACTTTAGTTTGTTGTGTTGGAGGAGATTGAGGTGATGATTCAACTAAAACATTTAAAGCAGAACTATCTTCTGGTGTATTAAGTGCCCAATCGATAGCTGCTTCAACATTATTATTTGCTAACGATAATGCACGAACAGCATGATCACGTGAGAAACCCATGGACATAACTAAACCAACGTTTTCTTCATCAACCTATAGTTTATAGTTTTAACAAAATAAAAACAAATTTGATTTCTTAAGAAAATAACTTACAGGTGGTGTTTTAATTTGTTCAACACGAGCTCTTTTACTTGGTGCTTGATATGGTGTATCAAAATCTGGATCTGATTGATGTTCAAATACCCAATTCATTGCTGCTTCGACATTATTATTACCTGTATGAATTAATGCTCGTTTACATCCTTCAATTGAAAAACCCATATCAACAAGTTGTTGTAAAAGAACTTCATTAACGTGAACATTTGATTCTGAAGTTGATGGTTGTCTTGTTGATTCAACATCTAAATAGTTGCAAAAAAGTATTTATTATTATTTTTCTATGAAAAAGAAATGTTTTTTAAGTTTACCATCTGGCATTAATATTTCACCATGTTGAACACCTTTTGCACGTAATGAATTAATATCAAGTTCATCAGGTACTTCCATTGATACATCAATTTTTCTTGGTGTCCAATCTGAATTAAATGTATATTTTTTTAATTGAATAATAAGATAATCTGGAAATGTTATAAATTTTTGAGTTTTTCTAATAGTTGTTGTACGTCCATGTGATAACTTATAATCATGAATTTCTTCTGGTGCAGCCCATTGAGATATTGCTTCTGTAAGTGGGACAATTGGACGTACAACTGGTAAATCATTTATTTTATTTCCTTGTTTTTCTAAATCATTTTTTGTTTTATTATATTGAAGTACATCATGCATATTTCTTGCAGCTTCCAATGGAACACTTAATCTAAACATTGAATCATTACGAGGTAAATATCGTACTTCATTTGTTTCAGGGCAATAGATACGTTCTTCAAGTTCAAATTGAAAACAAGTACTTGGATCAAATGATGGATCAGGTGTTGAATCTTTCGTACAATGTTTATGTACTTGTTCAATATAATATTGAAAAAATTCTGCAGCATCTTGTTGTTGTTTAGTACCAAAATCCGGATGATTATGGCCAATTAATGAACGAAACATTTGTGGACGAATACCTGATGGTGCATGTAATGATGAATCACCATCAGCTGGATTTTCTTTTGAATAATGACCAGATAAAAGACCATATGCTAATTTAGCTGTTTGTGCATTAAAATCATTTGGTGGATTTTGAGCTTTATCAAAATAAAAATCACAATGTTTATAATATTTTTCTTGAAAATCTTTTAAAGTAAATAAAACTTGCATAACTGAATTCATATAACACGAATTTCCTAAATTTTTCATACCAGTGTAACCTAAAAACAGGAACAAAAAAAGAAAAGATTAATAATTAAGAAAATAAAAAAATTATAAAACTAATTACCTGGACCATAAATAGGTTGTAATTTTGAATTGGCTTCTTCAATCATAGATGCTTCACCATATTTTTGATTTAATTCAATTTCTAAATCAGCCATTGATCTATCACTTTTCTCCATTTTAAGCATATTTATTCCCCAATGTGATAAATGAATAGCAAGATTTGGATCTTCTACCATATCATCTTCATCATAAGAATAAACATCAGCAGTTTTAGCTGTGATTGTTCCTTTAAACAAAAAAAAAGAAATAAAGTCAAATAATTTAAATTAATGTTTTCATAACATATTCAAAAAAAAAATTTGTTAAAAAAAAAGGAACAAATAACTAACCAAGTTTAACAGCTAATGGATATTTTGTTTTATAATAATGTTCAGCAGCATGATTATTTCCACCTGTACCATCAAAAAATTTTCGTCCACATAAAATAGCTCCATCAGTTAAATTAAGCCATAAATTATCTTTTAAATCACAATGTTCACATTTCCAACCTGAAGGTGGAATTTTTCTTCCATTATCTAATTGTTTTAATGTTTGAGTATGTTTTGTTATTTGACGAATTTCTCCATTCCATGTTGCATTTAGAAGTGAACGTTCTTCTTTTAAAAATGCTGAATCAGCAGCTATAATAGCATCAGCTGATCGTTTAACATGTTCAGGTAATGTATTCGATTCATCTGGATAGGAAATATTTATATGTGGATGAATATAAATTGAATATTTTTCTTCAAATGTAAATCGATTTGATTGATTTACATCAAAACCACCTTCAATACCAATTGCTAATTTTGTTACTTTTGTTGATTCAATATTTGAATCTATTGGTACTGGTATTCGTCGTCGTATGATATGTAAAAAAATATTTTTTCCTGGATTATTTTTACAATGTCGTATTAAATGATCTTTTCCAACTCCACGAAATGTTGACATACAAATAAAAAGACCATTTTCTGATTCCGGATTATCAAATGAATAAAGACATTCATCTTTATAGACATTATCATTTGGACCAGGTACACGAACATTTTTATAAGTATCACCCATTATTTCCTAATCTAAAAGCAAACAATCATTTTTAATGTTTACATTGAAATTTTTAAAATTATTTTTAAAAAAAATGAATATTAACATATACAATGACTAGATAAGATTTTTAGATTTCAAGAAAAAAAAAAACTTTTTTTCTTTATTGTTGATAGTTTCATCCAATTAAATGATTATCTTCTTCATTTGGTATAGATTGATCTTGTTCTACTGATGAATTACTATCACTTAATGATTGTGAATGATTACGTTGATGCCATTCTTGTACTTTTATTCGGCTATCATTTGTTTGATTTGGTTTTTTAATTACATTTAATTCATAATCATCAATTGTATTTGGATCACATCCATAATCAGTATTCATTATACCATAACGTTCACATGATGATTCAGATTCATCATTATCATCTTCTACTTCATGAACTATTTCTTCATCCTCTTCATAAGATGATGATGAACTTTCTTCTTGTTGTTTATTATTGAATAATACTTGTTCGTCTTGATGATATGAATTATCATCACTATTAGAATTTTCTTCATCATTTATATCTTCTTCATTTTCACTATGTGATCTTGATGATAGATCGTATTCTTCTTTGTTAATAAAAATCTATAATTCAATATAAAAAAAAATAATGAATAAGAATTTGATTGTTTTTTTTTTAATTAACCTGTTCAGGTTGTTCAAGAGATTTACGAGTAGTTTTAGTTAATTCATTCATTTTATTTGAAGCAGCATCAAGTGCATTTAAAATCTTATACATTTGAGTTTCTGTTGAAGCAAGACGATCTTGTAATTGAGATATTTCATTATTAGTTAAATTATTTCTTCTTTGATTTGTTCCAAGTTTTGAACTAATAAATGATAATGAATTTTTCATTTCATCAAGAGTGTGATGCACTAAAAATATTTATTCTAGAAAAAAAAATTTTTTTTTTGAAAAAAATAATATACTTTGTTGCTGTTCTGTTGTCAGAGTTTGTTCAGCTTCTAATTCTTTTTCTTTTTTTAATTTTAAATATTCAACATAATCAGGATCTAAACCTAAATAAAATATTTTATTTTTTAGATTAAAATTTATAATATACAATAGAAAGAAAATACCAGCATACAAATCATCTTCGTTTTCATCAACATCATCATTTTCACTAAAATGATTATTTGTATGATATTTAAATTTTCTTTTCTGAGGATTCCATTGAATATTATTACTTGAATATTGAAATTTTAATTTATTTTCTTCAGTATTTCGTTTTGCAAAATACTAAATATATATATATATATACATAATTCTATAACTCGTATACAATTATTTTAATATACTTTGAAACAAGTATAAATGAGAAACACTGCAATACCAACAGTATACATTGGTAAAGCAAAAGTAAGAACTGATTTTTGATTAGTTTGATCTGTTGATAGTTGTTGTTGACTTTTAACGTTAGGATGATGTATTCGCATATTTGGATGTCCATTATGTGCATAGGATGAAGTACTCTGCAATAGATTCAAAAATAAAAGTCTTTTTTTTTAATATATAGTAAAACAAACGGTAATATGTTCGATTGTATCATCGTTTTCACTAAGGGATATCGGTGGTGATGATCGAAAACCTATAATAAGTAGATAAGACAATTTATTATAATTAAGTAAGATACTCACGGTCGTTTATATGATGCGATGGAGATGATGGTCTAGGACGAAATAATGGCAACAAAACACGTGGTACAAGAACAGCGAAACAACCGAATATAAAAGCAAAGATAATACTTGGTCGAGATAAAAGAGACATGATTTAATTGTATGTAAAAATATATATAGATTCGACAAATGAATTTCAATCAGATGTGCAAAGATACGAAGCTTAACTAATAATTTCCAGTATAGTCATTTATAAACGAATAGATGACGATTCTGATGACGACTTTATAGATGTCGTTCATTGACATTATATTTAAATGAGCTCAAATGTTTAGTTTTTATAGCAAGTATTTTATTCTTAATGAGAGTCATATTGTTAATCGTTGAAAGATTGTCTATACATAGTCATTTTCAACAAATATATCGAGAATGAATACGGAAGCTCAACTTCATAATGAATTGACAAAGAAGAGGAAGTTACGAAAATATATGAGCATCTTTTGACAACAAACAAGTTTTAGCTGCTAAAAAATATAAAATAAATTAGTGGTGATATTTTCTGCATTGTAAAGCGCCAATTTCCATTTTAATGAATATTAGCATTCTCATTATGCAATCGTCTGAATATAAAACTCAAGCTTATATAAATGAGGGTTTGAATCAACAACATGGTTTGGACAGTCCAGAAGGATCAGCTGCATTAATTCAATCAAATAAACCTGAAGTTGATGCAACAGATATTCAAAAAGAACAAATTCTTGCTAAAGCTAATGATCATCAAGCTTCTATACAAATTTTAACACGTGTAAATCAAAAGAAAATTGCATCTGATACATTAAATTCTATTCAATCTATGAAAAGTCCTCACTATAAAAAAAATTAATATCAACAAATCATTATTTATTGTATAAAATAGTAAACTTGAAGCACATTTATTTTAAAAACTAAAATATATTTTCTTTCAACAATCACAAAATATAATAGTTGAAAATGATTTTTACTAAATATTAGAATATATACTTGATCATTGTTTCAGTAAAAGATTGCTATAATTTTTTATAAACATGCTCTAAAAGTACAAACGTTGAGAATCTGTTAAACAATGAATGACTCACAATTAGTTGTCCTGTTCTTATTGTACAGATATATCTACATTGTATACGAAATCTTTTTTTAATACTTAACTAAAATCGTTTTTTTTTTAGTAAAATTATCAGCATCTTATTCCACTTTTACTAATCTTTAATAAATTTAAATATTTATCGAAGAAAATAACAAACAAAGAGACATCAAATCTCTCATGCACACTTTTACACATGCACATACACTTGTCAACTATAAGTTCATGAATAAAAGATAAAAATCTGTAAATATTATCGTTTCATTTATTGATAATAGCATATATATTGTGCATATTATTCACAATAATTGATGAGAAGAGAAAAAGAGAGATCAAACTTTTATTTATTATATATATGTCATGAGATATGTTAATGTCAAAATTTCACTTTAAAAGATAAAAATTAGTAGTAAGACAATGTATTGAATGGCTGATTGGCTATTTAAATAATCGATGGAACATAACATTTAAACTAATAGAAAATTTTTTATTATATCTTTTGTATGCATTTGTTTATTCTGTTACATTGAATGTTAGAAAAAAGGATCTCAACAAAATAGAACCTTTGTTTAAAGTGTCATTTCGAAATCCAGGATATGGACCAGACAAGAATATTACGTTCAATATGTCAACTATGTTGATGTTTGAACGATAAAAATAACTGTTTTAAAGTATACTATAATTAATAAGTTGTATTTCTTTAAAGTAACTCTTAATCTTAATTGTTCGTAGTTTTCTTGTGTATTTGTCTTGTTTCTATATATATATTTATATCTTTTCTTTTTGTATAGTCTTCATGAATAAATTATAAAGACGTAAAATAGATTTTGTAAAATTTAGACCCATTGTGACGGAATGTTTTCAAATGAAAACATCAAGCCATTAGATGCTGAAGCACTCTTTTGGTTTCGAAAATTAAACTTTTCCTACCTCAGTAAGTAAAGAGTAACAAAAATGCATGAAAACTATTTTTTGTTAGCTGTCTTCTGGCAATTGTCTAAAAGCGGTTAATACGATTGTGAAATCTATCTCTGTTGACTTTCTCTCTATGGGAACAGATATTTTGATTCATAACAACATTTACCTACTAATTAGCATTAATACACTGATATGTTCCAATAAACGATAGTAAAATCATAAAATAATTTATTTGCAAATAACATTTGAATTGAGGTATTACAAATACCTTCTTGTTACAGAAATGCGTCTGATTCATAAATCAATCGGAATTTTTTCGAATTAAAATAATAGAATCAGATTGATGGAAAATGTGTTCAGAATGTCGACTGGGTTTTTTCAGGTATAAATTGTTTTCATTATACATTCAAAATTGGAAGAAATATTCTGTTCCTTACATCATCTATAACAGTGTGCGCTGTCAAAATAATTTTTTAAGTTATAATAGACTAACTTGATTTGTTTCAAAATTTTTAAAAAAATAACCTTTCAATTTATTATATTATTTATTGGATTAGAAACATGATATGCAATAAAAGAGCAGTATTAATAACAGAATATGTCTAAAATGATGCTTCTTTCACGAATTAAATTTTGGTTTTCGATGATTATTATAACCAAATGGTGATATTCGTTCTGCATAATGAACATGAGGACCGGTACTCTGTCCGGTGTTACCACTTTTTCCTATTTCTTGTCCAGCTTTAACTTTCGCACCACTTTTTACCAATTTTTTACTTAAATGTGCATACACATGTTGAACAAGTTTGCCATTAGAATCTTTTGATTCAATTATGATGTGTGTTCCTAAACCTGCACCCCAATTTGTAGCTTTAACAGTTCCTGCTCTTGTTGCTACTACTTTTGTCCCAATAGGACATGCATAATCAGCTCCAGTATGATAACCAAGCGACCAAATTTTACCTTTCACACCATATGCTGTTGTTATTTTTTTACCAGGAACTGGTGATACACCATGTGCTTGATTATTTATACAATGAACAAGGATAACTATGATAAATATACCAGATAAACTGTGCCCAGTAATCATAGTTCTTCACGTTTTTAAAACAAATTTATAGAATGTACTGAAAATATGCAAACTATATATATGAAACAGAGAGAGAATGCACCTGTTCTTAATAGAAACTTGTAATAATCAATACATTGCATGGTCATATGATACCTGATCAAAAATATTTGATGTACTTTCAATTTTGAAGAATAGTGTTTCAAATAGTATATCAATAGGCCTTTTTTTTTAAAAAAAAAGATGCGTGCAAGAAACACTTAATCTTTGAGTGCATCGACGGTGGAGCTCCCGATATAAAGAAGAGATTAGAGAACGCAAGAAAATAATTTTATTTGAATACAGTAACATTTATATCAAAAATTGAACAGCTTTTCCTCTTTTGAAGTACGTGGGATGAGTATAACAGATATATCGTAATGAATGAGCAGTTTTTATATTTCTTTTTTTCTATCATTC